>JASANE010000851.1:0-179872 GCA_030248225.1 Trileptium ribeirensis
AATTAGCTACAAGGAGTGCTCAAAAACGTCTAAATTGTTTTTTGAGTTAGGTGTTGACATAGCAGATGGTGAGATGAACGCATAGTTGCGACGAAAAAATTTAGACGAATTTATTGACAGGTGGTTTGGCAGGGTGGATTTTAGACACGCAATAAGCTCAATAAAAATTAATCAGCAACCTGCTTAGGCTCAATAAATTAAGGCTTACAATCAAACTGCTTAAACTCAAGAAGTCCAACAGTTCATGCTATAACAGAAAACGGATATCTTATCTATTACAAAATAAATTTAGACTGACAAACGCAACCCAATGTACAGCATGTGGTGTATCAGATGAGGCAGAACACATAACATGCAGCTGTATGGCTCTATGTTATTGAGAATAAAGGTCACACGATTTTCGCCGGAACCGGAATTCCGGTTACTCCCTGCCGATTCTGTAGCCGTGCGCTGGAAGCATTCGATTAACGTTATTTCGCGCACAATCCAAGATGACCAGGCGGGACATGCATTAGTTTAGAGCGCAGGAGGTAGTTATTTTAAGGCAAGAATTAAGTCTTGGACAAATCCCGAAAATACTTTTGAGACGATACTGCTTAGTGAAAGCTGCTTTAACGATATAGGCACATAGAGAATTTGGATTGAACGATTTGTACATGAAGACATTTAGGTCATAAACAGTGTTATTCGGAGTGCTCGAGTCACGATCTGGGAAATAAGTATAAGGAGGGTTCATGCAATCAAAATAAGTATATATTTGTCAGTACCAAATCTAAGTAAATTGTCTGTAGCAAAATCACCTAACCCATAAAGGTTATTTTTCAAAATTGGCTGCATTAAGAAATGAAAAATGATGATCAGAGTGAAGGCGGCGTACTGTGACGTGGTTAGCCTTACCTGGTTTATATTAAAACGATTTCTATCCTTGCTCAAGAATTCCCATTTTTGGGAGCCCAAACCTAGCCCATGAGCAATATTACTGTGCGAACGTTTATCTAACAATATTGTTTATGGTCTATGTCAAGCATATACTGTATAATATGTGCTGGGTTGCTAATTGTGAATGTGTAAAAAATGTATGTATTGTATATGTTTAATTCTATACTGTGTGTATAGATAATACGTTTGTGAATTTGTTGTATATCGAAATGTAGTGTATGTATGCAGTACCTTCTCTCATGTGTTTACGTTTGTATATGATGCGCACATAATGTATCCTGCCTTGTGTGTTGAAACTTTTGTACATGGTGCAGAAGAATTTTAGAACTTAGCTAATTTCGAGAGAGTTGTTACAGGAGAAACAGAATTACGAGAGTTTTATGTGAGTCTGGAGCATATGTTTTAAATATATCAAATTTGGGTGTAAGGGTTGGGTGCCCTAAGCATTAGGCCTACATTAGCGGATATGTGTATGTATATCGGCTGGATTTTCGAATAAAATCTTAAATTTTGTTTATGCTTAAGAATTCGGGGAAATTCACAAAAACTTATTCTCTAACGACTAAAATTCACTTAGGTTTAAGAGGGAATTTTAGGGGAGTGGAACCAGAGTAAAACTTGGAAAACTTATTATGTAATTTCGATCACTTAGAGAAATCAATAGAGAGAAAATTGGGAGTAAACCTCTAGCTCGGGTATTTAAGCGGTTGCGCAGTAAGATCATGGCCTCAGTCGGCCTCAGAAGAAGATATGATTAGGTGAGTACGGTCCGTTTATGTGTTTAATTTATGTAGTTAGTAATTTGCTGTAGTTTGCGAAATAAAAGTGTGCATTATAAGTGGTGATATATTAAGTCACTAGGAATAAGTCAATAAGGCATTGGACATCTTGATGGAGAATTTTGTGGAAATATTTGGTGTTGTTTGTGTGTAATCTACGGTGGTACTAAACACCCCTAGGACCACGTAGGTTACAGTACTATCCTTACATCATCAGCGAATTTCGTACCAATTCGGAACATCATGAATCAATTTTGTCAAATATATATGAGGAATAATATATGATCGAGAACGGAGCGTTGTGGGAATATTCTCATTATCACCATTGACTCAGAAACAGTATCTGCTATCTAAATGCGCTAACTGCGCTCAGTAGAAAAAGCGAAAATCCACTTTAGTAATGACCCACGCACACCATTGTTTTCCAGTTTGTTTATGAGACGATAGTGAACAATACTGATGAAGGCCTTATTTATGTTTAAGTATCAAACATCTACAGATGCACCTTGGTCGATCGTTGTGACTATAAAATTAAGGAAGTCAATTAATTCAAGTGTTGTCTAATTTTTGGCGAAACCAAACTTCGACTGACTTAATAAACTATTGGACAGCAAATGGTTGAGTAGTCGCTATTAAAAATTTTCCAGGACTTTGCAAGTACCCGAAGTTTTATTAATGGATCGTTAATTAATTGCTTTTGCCCTACTTTTCTTCTTAAAAACAAGAATAATGTTGACGTACAGGTAGTCGGTCGGAAGGCATAATGTATCTAAACGAAATATTGGATTTACCGAAACAGCTGTATAACGCTTTGAGACTAAATTGGAAATCCGTCAGGCCCCGGAGCCGACAGAATATTGAAACTAGTCAATGGCCCATAGACGTCAAACTTAGCTAAATTAAGATCATCAGCCTGAACCGCAGTTTTTGATATATGGCAGTCATCATCGTTATTGTGACTATTATTAATCACCAAGGCCAAAAATCATTAAAGGGATCTGTGTAAACGTTAATATTGGTTATTAAGTTCTTTTCAGTATCGGTCAAAGGTACAGGGTTAACATCGCTCTTGAGCATAGTCTTTAAATAGTTCGAGTTTCCAACGGTATTCGTAAAGGATGGCTCATGCACAGCGCAAATCCACCACAGTTATAATTCAACGCCTTATATATGTGGCGCGGAATTTCTTATATCAGGTTTGGTTTTATTAGGCTTTATATTGATCACCTTTTTAAAGATGTGTACTATTATTAAAGGCAACTCTGTTAAGTTTATCGAAATATATATACTCATCCAATTGCCACAAACATTACTGAATTTGCTGTACTTATTGCAGAATCTTTTTACTACCACAAAATACTATGATCACACTGAAGATATGAGTTGTTGCGACAATTGTGTGAATTTTCTGAGATGGATACTATTCTCGGTGAATTTGTTATTCTGGGTAAGTTGCTTATACTAAATATACGACTTTATATAGATGCTATCAATATACGACTTTTTTATGGGACCACTCCCTGGGCCACTGCGAGCCGGAATATGGCTCCTCGATCCCTTTTTAGAAATAGCGATTTTTTAAACTTCGCCGTGTTATTGTTTGCTTTACCTTACAATGAGTGTCTATTAGGTTATCAAGAACGCTGAATACGATGGTTTTGCTATTACGAGTCTAACTTGACTATATTATACCTTTTCATTGGGTTTCAAGATTTTACGACCGACAAACCGACTTCCAAAATATAAAGAGTTTTCATTTGTTTGGTTATTAATTGCTGAAACCATGCTCAATATGTTTCACCATCTCTTGCGAGTTACAAGTTATATGTAAATATACACATTTCTAAGGCAGTGTTTTGATTACACCAGTTATTCTTTAAGAACCAGCGCATCTGATACCTTAGTAATAGTTACATGACATACATGATTCTGAGCCACTCGATGAATTACCGCAACGGTTATTTTATAGTTGCACATTTGGAGAAGATACGTTCAAATTCTGAGTGGACCTTTGCAGTTGAAACAAATCTGCCGCTTCTCTTAGGGGTATACACTTCTGATAAGCATGGAATATCAATAGCATGGCCGTATAGATTACGAGACGCGATATTGACTGCATGACTTCAGATTTGTTGAGTATAGCAGTATGGTATTTTCCGGCGTGGCGACCCTCTGAGCCGCCACACCCGCTAAACGTGTCTGCCTCTGCCAACATGTAGTTGTCGATCATCTAGATTTTCGGTCTCAACCCCTCCCCACCGAGAAATTTAGATACGAATATTTCGGGCAATAAACTTTTCTGTGATTCTATTTGGCTGTATGTTGTGTAGATATAGTAGAAGATTGAAAGTTCGATAGAACGTATATGCATTCGATCGTCCTATAATGCAGCATTGCAACGAGGTGAGTATATATATATATATATATATATATATATATATATATATATTTATATATATATATATATATATATATATATATATATATATATATATATATATATATATATATGCTTGGCGATACATCCGTAATGTGTACACATACATTATTATATATTTTAGTCAAAAACCAGGATCCAAATTAGTTGAAACCGTAACAGTAAATTTTATACAGAAGCGAAACCTGACGGGCTACCGAACATGTTTACAATAACATACTTTGAGACACGAATTTAGTTAATGTGTTTCATAAACATGCTGAAGTAATAATATACTGGACCGTCTTATTATTGTCTTCCTCGGACATTGAGGGTGCTCATAAAGCTAAAAAATTTTGCTCGGCTCTAGGGCGAGGACCTTTCGAAGCATAAAACAATTTGAACAATTTATTAGTATACCTGTACCTGATGCGGACCTTCTGTCTGCGCAGTGTTGAACCTAATGCATTGGTTCAACTTATTTAATAGGGATTGTACTGTTTGTCTCGGCGGACTGGTGAAATAGGATGCTTTTAATTTTTCATACTTGGACGTCATGATTTATTGTTTGTACCACCAGACATACAGACAACAATTGCTGCTAATTCACAGTGTTTAGTTCCAAATCAATATTAGACCAAAAATGGATGCAAGAACTATGTAATCTTGTAGTTCCCCTAGTAATGAAACAATAAAAATGGATTTTTAAACTTATGTAACATTGCTTATTGATTATGCAGTTCATCCGTTCGGGCGTCTGGTTATATTATGTACTCTTTCTTCGAAGTGTAACAGAAAGTATTAGCAATAACTATCTATCAGGAGTAACCGGAATTCTGGTTCCGGCGAAAATTTTGTTCCGGTTGCGGTTCCGGCAAAAGGCAAAAACCATACCGAACCGGAATTCATGTTTGAAATTTTCCACTTTTTTTGCTTCATCTATGATCCAAACATATGTAATATATTATACAATGATCAAGCTTCAATACAACCAAGCAAAAGGAAAGATTAACTAAGCAATTAGCCTTGTGAAACGTAAGTAGGGCACATAATTTTAGTAGGAATTTTTCATAACCCGCAAGAGTTTGTTAACAAATTAAAGCCAGATCGATGCTTCTAGTAACTATTTTACTCATTCAGATGTCTGCAGGGTACGTTAGAATTAAACCGGTCCAACTCGGTAACAGAGCATGGCTCACGCAGAAGTACTTAGGGTATCTTGGCTAACATAAATTGCGTCAAGCACCGTCCAGTGCACTTGTAAACTTGGTAAGTCAGTCTACATTAAAGTAAAGTAACGTTATCTGCAACGCAGCCAGAAACCTCATGCTTGGCATTGAACTGTATTTATTGAAACTGTGCTAGCAGCATCAGTTTGTCTCATTTATAGCATTCTCATTTGAAAGGTATCATTATCATCTAACTGACGGGCACTGTTTGTCCAACGCTAGCATGAACAGTGTCTCTGACCACTGATCAGAAAATTACCTTCTATCATTTTCTCCTAGAATAATAAAAACCAATAATTTCAAGTAACCTACAGAACAACACATAACAAACTTATGTGTAGTAAAGGAAGGCTATTGGAGACAGAGCGAGTGTGTATTTTACGCTCTAAGCTTTGTAAGGACATTCAATTTGACACAATATACGCAATGGTGTATAGTGGAATACATTTTTTGCTCTGGGTATCCATAAACCGACATATTGATCGATAAATAAACATTATTAGCTTCCTCAGTCTCTTTAAAGTTTTAGAAACGCAATAATGCCATCGCAATACATTAAGTTTAATGTAACAGTTATTTTTAATGTATTTCAAATCCACTATATCTTCGTTTCTTCCCTCATCTGTTTTACTATATAAAAATTTCGAATACCAGGTTCCGGATCCGATTTAAATGGGCGGTTCCGGTAAATTTCGGTTCCGGTTATTCCCTGCTATCTGTAGCTCAAAAATAATTTAAGTGAAAGCTTACGACCATTATGCATGTTGTGATGGAATTGATGAGATATTTGAATATTGTTTAGCATTAAATTTATCGTAATTTTGTTTGAAACAGATTTATAAATACTGAAATTGATTACATTACATGAATAAATTTAGTCTTATGTTGTGGACAACAATGCACTTTGTTAGTCAATACTGATGGGTTCAACAGAGCACCCGATTGGGCTATCGTGACATGCGTGTTAAATAAAATACGTGGGCAATAAATTCGGCTTTTTTGATGTTTATAATTTTTACACCTGGCTATCATTATTGTTATATTTTTTGCAGCTTTTCGGGATGGGGTTGACAGGGATTGGTCTTTGGTTGCGATATGACCCGAACGTTCTTAATGAAATTAAGCAAAATGAGCAAGGCGACTACTCGCGACAATTCATGAATGAATACTATATCGGCTTCTATGTGATTACCGCAGTTGGAATGATTATGTCGGTGCTGGGCTTTCTCGCATGTGTTGGCGCTATTCGACGCTCACCCTGTCTCCTTGGAACTGTAAGCGAATTATTACTACGTGTGGCATTTATGAAAGTTACCGTTTCGCAAGCAGAAAATGTATTTGGCTCAGATGTGCCTCTTGTTTTCGACCGTAGACATGTTGGGTACGTTTCTCACGAAAAAGTCTACTAATCGACAAATTTAATGTCCGCTTGGTATTCAAATTGTAAGTGATCTAGCTCGCTTTTTTGGAGACACATGTTTCTGACGCATTTTTATTCTCAGTAAAACATGTAATTGGAAATGAACTTTTCAGCCTCAAATATTAACGATCGTTACTTACTACAAATGGTTTAGCATGTACAAACACAACTATTTTCACAAACATTGCAACAGTTTTTATGTTTTAAACCAAGTATTCTAGCTGGCAATAGGTGGACGTAATACCAAAGCTTTACATTATGGAATGTCCAAATGGCAAAACATTTATGTACGTTAACGCGTGATGTTCCATGTTCTGATTTGAAAACACTTTTTCTATCATATGCAAGTAGATTCCTGGGTCTCTTGTTTATATGTTGGGTCCACCAAAATTTTTTTACAAATTCTGTCATCAATGTGCTGTGGTCAAATTTTCAAATTTATTTTCATTTTTAAAATGCTGACGTGTGTTTTGGGATAAGTTTTAACGTTTGCACTTTTTAATGTTTCCGAAACGCTTATGCTTTTTTATCGTTTGGGCTGTTTTCCAAACATCATTTTTGCTGTACAGTACATTGTTTCTAATGTAGAGTGAGGGTACTTTTTCAAGTGTTTGTGTTTGAGGTTGGTTTGGTCGCATCGAGGATGGGTAAGATATTGGCGTATCGTTCTATAACGAAATCTAATGGTCGAAATAGGGGATAATATTTAGAGAAGTGGCCAACACAAACAGACACCTAGCCTATAAAATGAAAATCGAGTCATTCGGACACACAGATGTCGCATGCTTCTACGCTAGCATGGCCGAGCTGGCTATGGCTATTATAAATGTAATCAATGGTCTACTACTTATCCAAACCCAAACGGCCCTGAAACAAAGCTCATGGAACAACCAAAACATTCAGTCGGAATGTTGTTAGAAACGACCTGGAAAAGAAATTGTGGCACAAAGAATATCGTGGAACATAATTATTGAAGAAATTGAAAGTTCTTGGCATATATATTAGGTAGTACAAAAAAGAAACTAGTAAACCTTAGCCGTCTTAGATAGTTTTGTACTGCGGAGCATAAGAAGTTGTTACTGAAACTCGAGTAATATTCTTCAAAAATATTGGTGTACTTCAGAGCTTGTGCGTTTCCGTTTCTGGAAAAATATAGTCATAAATCTAAAGTACGCAGATGCGATTGTGTGAGAAATTTTATGTAATTACTGCTTTACTCCCACAATTTATGGCTATCTAAATGCTAAAGACTGTAAATTTTTTTCAGTTCTTCGTTGTACTGATTATGTTGATCATGGTAGAAATTATCGTTTGTGTCGTTATATTTTTCTATCGTAATGAGGTATGTGGTATTGGAAGCTTCTACGTTTCTATGTATTGTTGTTAATTTAGTCGAAGAGTAATTGAAAAAATTTGGTAAGCTAAACAGTTTCAAGCTCTCATCGGGGATTGTTATTTTCGCATATTAACATATCGTGTTTCGAACATGTTATGTATTTCCATCCAGTAACCTTATAGTAGTTTTGGTGAAGTATAAAACCTACCGGTTGCAACTAAAAGCAACGCTTCAACTTCTAAAGCCTGAGTCCAAAAACCGAAGGTTGGGGTTAACACACAGAGAGACTACCACAAATTCGTGACACACGCTGGCCGCCAACCCACTATATGACTGACTGTTACCAGTGAATATCGCTGACTTCACACTGCTCCTGGTAACTCTCCAAGTAGGCTTGCTGACTTGATAGCCTCCGACAAACCTGGGCTCTCTGTTCGCTGAAAATTTTGCCAGCCCCCCCCCGCTGATTCTGAACCGGGAGGAGCCCGATTTTCCCAGGTTGGGATGTTTCTAAGAGAAAAACAGCTAAAAATCGTGTCAGAAACACTGCCAAAATGGTATTGATGTAGACAAAAAGCTATTTTGCAGCAAATTTTTGGCTTCAGAACGGAATTTTAGTACAAGTTTTGATCAGATTTTATATACTTTTGTAACGATTGGAAACAAAAAGTTTTCGAAGAGGCGGTGCCCAAAATTTTTCCAGGGGGCATGAAGCAGGGGTGCCTGTTCCGAACCAAAGGAAAGCGAAAAATGTCATGGGGCCCCCCACATCCCCCAATTTGGAGAGCCCAGCAAACAATGGCTTTCGGTTAACATGGCGTCTGTCGATGACAAGATTGCTGATGTACGCACGACGTCCTCCGACGACAGGTATATATCCAGTTGGAGTTAGGACCTGCTGATGATGTGACGTACGTTAGGAGTTGGAGTCAAACCGATCTAGTGACTGGAAAACCGACGATAGTTACCATTTGCACTGATGTCACCAGGAACGAAATGGTTAATTCGCTAATGATATATCAAGTTACATTTAACATTTGTTACTGACAAGTTCTCATGGTTATATATTCCATTGAAAAGGGTCAATCCATTGCTGTTGATCACATGATGTCATTGGTGTACCATTGCAGACAAAATAGTTAAAATTATGAATGCAATTGGTTTAAAACCAACTGGAGACTCGGTCGACACCATACAATGTGTTCGGAAGCGCAGTAGGTTTTAACCCGTGGCGATGCGCCTTAATGCATCGGGATGAAGCATAAGATAAAAAATTAAATGTCGCTGATATCGATGAGGTATTGGATGTGTCGAAGTCAACGTATATACATAATACTGGACATAAAGTGTGAGACAGTATGATTTTGTGGTAGACAAGAATGTACGTAGCGAAACACAACGAGTGGTATATTCCAGCAAACCATGTTACACGCCTTTCGACTGATTGCATAGAATTCACTTCATGCTTAGTAGTCGACATGAATATATCCAGTCTGCATTTATACAGTACCTGCATTCCATATTTTCCAAAGCATCGTTTTATTGAAAGACTATTACAGCTATTCCTAGCATACCAGTGGAGCCATTTGCCTTATAATATCTTGTGGGATATGTTTCAGGTTGTCTGCTATTAGATGAGATTTGATTTTATCACACGCCTTAGTGTTAAGACGAGTGCACGATGGATTCGTGAGAAAAGTATGACACATTCGGCATTGACTTTATAAACAGGTCGGCCATACTTCCACAGGAACTAGGAGTATTGGGAAATAAATAAAAGCTTACGTGTTACAGCGAAAAGTATTTGTGTGGCTGAACAAGCAAGCTTTATGTAACTGCCAACCAGTCATTAATTTATATGCGTGTTGCATTGATGTTTAAAACGTATAATGTATCCTGTGATTTTTGCAAGTCAACAGCCTTTTGTGCAATGTATAGTTTTTTGGCCTGTCCACAGTGGGGGACCCAACACATTCCAAATCCCCCATGCTCGTGAGGTTTTACCCCATGTCCGTCCCACCCACTCGGCCGAAACCTCCATGTTCAACTAATTCCAAAAAAATTTTTTTATGTCTAAAGATTTATGTTTTTTGTTTGCAATTTGTTTTTAAACATTAATTATCACTATATATAACCAAAGTATCGTTTTTAGCTTGAAAATACATTCACGGTAGTAAAAATGCATGAAAGTATGGAAATATTTAGTATTTTTTAGCAAAATTAATCCTCAGACTTTTGATTTTCCCCCCGAGAATGACCATGGCCCTGTCACGAAATCGAAAGTTACTCGATAATCAAGTATAGAGAATGTCAATAATGATCAATAATGCCTACCTTTTATTCGTCGATGTTAGCAACATAGTTCTGGATGCAATTGGGTTACGCAGCTTCACGATCTCTGTGACAGCTATTAGAGACAATCGTTTCACTCAAGGTGATAATGATGAGACGGGATAAATCTCACTGTTGGGGCTGTGGTTAGTGAGATTTGTTGACGGTACGGCTCGATGGTTGGTATATCATAGATCTACCGACTAGCAAGATTCAACACACTGGTAGAGAATCGAAGTTATTTGACTTTAATGTCTTATTCCCATTCGAGTATAGCTGTTGATACTGATTCCCGTTCGATTATAGCTGACTGATGACGATGATGTTAGTATTGACGATATCGACGTTCATTCGGTGTCATTCACGTTTCATATACGCTAGTATTATATTATGAACTGAAAATAAACGATAGAATGCGGATTCCGCCTTGTTTCCCGCACAGACCGAGAACCGGTCCGCGAGGTGCCCATGGATTGTAGACTGACACTTCATCGACCATTGTCCAATCGAACTGTTTCACGATACCTGGAACAAGAACGCAAACCAGACCACGAGAAAAGAATATCACGGCAAGATTCGCCGTGACACTTCGGCGCCATGTAAATTCGATGATACAGTAGTAAACACGTCGTCGTTTCTATGTCGTCGGTATTCATCGTTTTGGCTATCGTCGTTATTCGTCGTCGTAGTTACTGGCTTTTGAATGCCAAACAGAAAGCGATATCAGATAAATTACTGGATATATTATCCGATACGCCAGGAATACTGCATCGCCTGAGTCTTTCGGTCACCATGGAGAGACTAACATCATTTCTAACCACTTTTTCTCCGTCATTCGCCAACTGTCCCCTCGAATCCCATAACAGGCGAACAGCCTTTTGTGCTGTGTCAACTTCTTGGGCAGTGAACCCGTCAAACGGTTCACCACTCTCGTCATTTGACCCTTCTCCACCTGCGTGGTGTTCTTCTTCATCAGTGCCTTGTACGACATTACTCATGACACCATTTCTCGGAGCAAGAGGCTGTACATCCGTCGCTATGGTGTCCTCATGATTTACTGTGACTGTGCCAGTAGATGGTATTTCAATGCTATAAAGATGGGATACGGAGCGTCTAATTGTATGACCATTAGGAAGCAAAACTTCTGCAGCACGAACCCTTCCATCATTACTGTTAATCACTTGTACAACCTTTGCGAGTGTCCACGATCCTCGCGGCAGATCAGGCGCTTTAACCAATACAACCTCGCCAACTGTAGGAGTGCAATTCGATAAGGATCGACTCTGTTTGTGCTTAGTTCTTCCACGCTCCCTCAGGCTCATCAAGTAGTCGTCTCGCCATCGTTCCCACAGTGCTTGTAGACGCCTTTGTTTGAATTTCCAATATCGTAGCAGATGTTTACTCGCTTCACCCCCCTCCGGCGCTATCGCCGAATCAACATCGGGAGTGCCAGTCGGTAAGTCCACAAGGAAATCCACCGGCCTAAGAGCCAAACCAGACCGTATATCACTATGGACATAGGTGATGGGGCGGTTGTTAACTATCGCCTCCACCTCCGTTATCAATGTCACAAATTGGTCCCATGTTAGTAGTTTGCGCCCAACGACCGCTCGAAACGATGATTTCACGATTCCCACCAATCGTTCATAGAAACCTCCCTGCCAAGGCGCCAATTCAGTTGTGAAACGCCACTCCATGCCTTTATTCGCGGTGTAGGATCTCACCTTCTCGTCGATTAACACTTGGTGCCATGTTCGGTCAAACAGCGTCTTAGCTAAACGAAACTGGGGTGCGTGGTCGGATATAATGAGGGTTGGACACCCCCGTCGTGATATAAATCTGCTGATACAATCAATAAAACACTGCGCCGTACAGTCCATAACGTGTTCCAAATGAACCGCTCGAACACAGAGACAAGTGAATAAGCAAACCCATATTTTGTGAACGCTCTCGTGGATCGAAACATTAACTGGACCTAAGTAATCCGCACCTACGAACTCGAACGGTCGTGATGTAACCACTCTTTCTTTGGGCCACGGAGGCATATTTGGTAATGAAAACGGTGGGCCTTTGTTGCGACGGCAAATTCGACACTTTGTGATGACTTTACGAACGATGTTTCTTCCTTTAGGCACCCAAAATATCCGCCGTAACTGACTGAGTGTGTGACTCACACCTGTATGGAAGAGTCGTTTATGTACCTCTGTGATTACTAGCTTGTGAAACGATGATTCGTTGGTAATAACATTGGGGTTACTGCATCATCTGGAAGTTCCGCGAATCGCAGACGTCCACAGCAGTGGAGAATCCCGTCTTCGTCTGATTGTAGATCTAACTGATCAATAAGATGATGCCGTTTTCCCGTCGTTTGGGCAATAATGACGTCTTTAAAAGCGGATCTCTGCACCGACCTTACCCACATCAGTTGAGCCATACGTAAATCGCAAGCAGAAATGTTGATACCTGGCGTGAAACGATCAAACAATTGACTAATGGCCGGAAACTTCGCTCTCGTATTCGTATGTATCCGTTCCCAGAGAATTAATCTCAAGAATTTCACGCAAAGAATAGTGATTCGCAAGAGTTTGCGCAAACAATAATAATTATGAGAATCGATGTCAAATGGATAGCTTGGTTCAGCAAGGACCTCCCCAGCCGAAACTGATGGCAAAGCAATAATATGTTGGGTATCTGACGAAATGTCGCGTAGTTGTTTGTCCGAAACCGGTGATACAACATCGTCATTGATAGGCCACTCTGACGTATCTTTACACAGCCACTGAGGCTGTTGTCATCGTCAATATTGACCTTATACATGGCCCAAAACTGACTCCACTTAACCGGATCACCGTCGAATTCGGGGAGGACGAGTTTCGGTAGTTTTGTTGACTTGTTCCTTGATCCCACGAGTGTGGAGGTGGGAGCAGATGTTGAACCAACATTCAGACAAGACGACTGCTTGAGGCGCCGTAAAGCTAATTGTAAGAGTCTCACGTGTTCTCGACCGTCGTCGATTAGATCAACAAAGTTTTCGTGTTCCACAAATGAAGAGTACTTTGCTTCTTCGGCCTCGACGGCGTCATCGGGCAAGGTTTCGATTAAACGCTGCCAGTGTTGTTGATCTTGTTGCAATCCTCCGATTGCCGCCTCTAGCTTCTCAATTGTTTCCTCAATACTAGTTACGACAGTGACTGCTGCTTTATCGTTGTTACTGTCTACCGTACTTGCTTCTTGTTGAATAGGATTTACGGCGATGATCACTCTTTTCAAGCGAGCCTTTCGAGATCCAATTGATTTCCGTATCAATCCTGATTTACTTTTCGGTGGCATTGTTATAGGTGATTGTCGTTGACAGATAGAGCAAGATCCTGCTGGTTGCGCCACTTTCTGTCACGAAATCGAAAGCTACTCGATAATCAAGTATAGAGAATGTCAATAATGCCTACCTTTTATTCGTCGATGTTAGCAACATAGTTCTGGATGCAATTGGGTTACGCAGCTTCACGATCTCTCGGTGACAGATCTTAGAGACAATCGTTTCACTCACGGTGATAATGATGAGACCGGATAAATCTCACTGTTGGGGCTGTGGTTAGTGAGATTTGTTGACGGTACGGCTCGATGGCTGTTATATCATATATCTACCGACTAGCAAGATTCAACACACTGGTAGAGAATCGAAGTTATTTGACTTTAATGTTTTATTCCCATTCGAGTATAGCTGTTAATACTGATTCCCGTTCGATTATAGCTGACTGATGACGATGATGTTAGTATTGACGATATCGACGTTCATTCGGTGTCATTCACGTTTCATATACGCTAGTATTATATTATGAACTGAAAATAAACGATAGAATGCAGATTCCGCCGTGTTTCCCACACAGACCGAGAACCGCGCCGCGAAGTGCCCATGGATTGTAGACTGACACTTCATCGACCATTGTCCAATCGAACTGTTTCACGATACCTGGAACAATAACGCAAACCAGACCACGAGAAAAGAATATCACGGCAAGATTCGCCGTGACAGGCCCCCTCCCCCGAAGTTCCCCCTCCACTTTTTGGAGGGCTGTGGACAGGCCAGGTAAAGCTTCAGTATTGCTACATAAATGGCTCGGTTGGTGTTTTAGCTTGCAGTTTGCTAATCTGGATGTAGCTACAGACAGAAATAAAATCAAATTGTTAGTGCTTAGAACAATATTAGCTAAATATGGTAGTAGCTCTGGCGAGTCGATTAAACGACTAAAAGCTTATACAAGACGTCATAATTTGCTGGATTATAGGCATATGTATAATTGTCGATGAAAAATTTGTGTCAGTACACGTTTTGTGTGTATGTGTGCAGTAACAGAGCGTTCGATTTAGGCCAAGTAATTACGAATTCGTGGCTAGGTGTTACTCATAGTGTCGTTGGTGATGTTTGGATGATCGAGGAAGCGCAGCAGCAGAAGGTCAACAGAAGTCTTCCTACTTTTAGGTATACCCCATACATCTAGATAAAACTGATTTTACTGATAATTCAACAGACTAACCAACTCGATTCATCTAAGCTACCGAACTGAATGACTAATGCCAAAAATTTGCGTTCAATATATCGAAAGCTGTCGGATTGTTTTACAGTAGAATGTGCTGAAAAATAGTGGCAGTCTACAATGTTGTGCTGCGTTATACATTTCAGGCAAAGCGCTACATTGACGATAGCATGCGTGAAATAATACAAACTCGCTATGGTGCTAGCGATGCTAAAAATCTGACCAAACTGGTGGATACTGTTCAATCTCAAGTAGGTTACGTTCGATACAGGATGGTTACGAAGCGATCTTGCTGTTTCTTTTTAATTTCGAACATGTTGGTGCAGTAATTATATTTTGGTTTGTTTCTGACAGAAATGTTTATCTAAACTGGTTAAACTGGTAGGCATAAAAACACGAAAGTAGTAGCACAAGTGGTCTTAAACTATTGCATGAAATATTTGATCTGAGCTAATAATGCGAAACAGTATTCCAAGTTAAGCAGTATTTAGTCACGGTTTTACTAACAGCTTGACCCAAATGTATCATGTTCACTCATTTTCGTTTACCCGCTATTGAATTGCAGCGTGTATTTCATAATCGTTCGATTGGTGCTCGTGATATTGATATTTCAGTTTATAAAATGTTTAACATTGTTGATAAATTTTTCTAAGATTGAATTCACTGTTTGCACTGTGTTTATAAAAATACATTTTCACTGTTGGGTTTACCGTAGGAAATAGCAAACATTAACTCACGTGCAATTGTGCTTATTTAAAAAATGAAATGTTAATGGTCTTTTTGCCCCGCAGGGGTAAATTTAGAAGATATTTTAGCCAAAATAGAACAAAATTAGCACTCTTAGCCCATCAGCAGACAAAATTTTGGTAATTTTGTAGTACCTGGGGACTGAACAGAGGGAATCCAAAATTTACCTGGGTTGTATGGACTGATGGGAACCTGGAGGAGGTCAAAATACCCGCCCCTCCGCCATATTTGGAGAAGCCAGCTGTACTTCTGGAGAAACAGTTTGCCCCCTGTATTTAGTGGAGGGCAGTTGGTTCCCTCATAATTCCGTGGTGGGGGCACAATGTCCACCCAGGAAATACAGAGGATGGACAAATTGCTCGATCCACGAAATCATGGTGGAAACATCTTGACATCACATGAAATGCAGGAGAACAGCGGAAATGCACCACGACATACTTGTTGCATTGATGTGCTTTTGCTGAACAGTGTAATACTTGTCTACATTAATAAAATAATCAACTCTCGGTGTTACCTATATTTGATGCTAGCAGTATCGTAACCTAGACAATTATAGACCGTTGTTAATGCCTGCCCGTTCACTGTTAAAACCAACAGAATTGGAATAATTATACATGCTACGTATTATGATTCGTTTAGCTGCGTTGCTGCGGAGTGCAGAACTATAGGGATTGGCTGGATTCTAAGTATGCAAATAATCCTGCGTATCGTTCTCATGATAAAACCGCCGCAGATATCAGTGATTTCTCACACGGCGCTACTTCATCTTCGGATAATCAGGATCCACAAAACGACGATCTCTTCTACAATGATAATTATGGCCATGAAAGTGGTAAGTTTCTCAAACTTTGATAAGTGCGGTTGTGTTTTGTTAATGCTAACTTTTATGTTAGATATAACCATTACAACTAAAATTAGCGATACCTTACTTGAGCGAAGTTAGAACCAAACAAAAATTATAATGACAAGGTATTAAATTTTTATTATGCTTTTTTCGGTAGACTCTCTACGCAGCTATACATATACGTTTTTGCAAGTAAGTAGCACAGAGTGTATAATACGTAGTACATCCTAGAATTTCTTTCAGCCCGCAATAATTTGCTTTAGAGCTGCCGTTCTGGCAGCATTCAATTTTCAGCTTGCTATGTTAGTATAAATTTGTATTAATAAGAAGTTGAAGTTGTCTACTACCAACAGCAGGGAGGTGAAAAATATTCGGGTGAGCAAACGCGTGTGAATACGCTAAGCGCCATTAGCATATGTTTTTCTAAACTATTATTCGACAACGGTTACAATGGCTTGTGCACTGTTCAGTTCGCGAGTTACAATAGTTACGCTTATCGACAGAAATAAATGTATAAAATCGATTTTTACATGCCAACGAACGTAGTTGTTTTTGCGAATGAGCCTTGTATCGTTCATTTATGAATGAACGTTGTTACGGTCGTCTTTTGTGTACTTTGTTCGTGGCTGTATAGTTTATAGTATTTTGTTTACCGTGTCGGCTGTTCGTGTGCTTATCGTCCCTCATCATAGCTTTAGTATCGACCGTATTCCACATCTGTATTCCGCATATTCGATCAAAATGTAATACTATCTTGATTACAGAATACTTTCAAGATTTAAAAGGGCCAATTCCAAAGTCATGTTGTACTGAAAGCGCTAAACAGGATTATCCAAATTGCGGTATTGGTTTCGGCAGAGAGGAGCTGTATACATTCGAAGCGTTTTTGTATCGAAACGTGAGTTAACATATCGTGCTTCATAACTTCTACATAAAATATATTAATATTGTGTTTTACACAAAATTTGCACACTTTTAGAACATTGTAATAAGAACTTGCAAGTACGTAGGCCAGCATGACACTTTATAGTAACACATTGTTCTCATAAAACTATTGTGGGAAAATATACCTCTGGTTCTTTCGTTTTTAAATCTGTTTTGTTCAATCAGTAGCACACTGCAGCCAAGTTATCGTATGTACGTATCAGGGAATAACCGGAACCGGAACCGGGTCTTTGAAATTTATATATAGTAAAAGAGATGAATTAAGAAATGACGGTACGTATAGTGGATTTATAATGCATTAAAAATAACTTTTACATTAAACTTTATGTATTTCGATGGCATTATTGCCTTTCTAATACTTTAGAGCTGAGGAAGCTAATAATGTTTATTTATCTATTAATATGGCGGTTTTTGCACACCCAGAGGAAAAAATGCCTTCCACCATACACCATTGCGTATACTGCACCAAAATGAATGTGCTTACAAAGCTAGGAGCGTAGAGTACACACGTTCGCTCTGTCTCCAGTCGCCTGCCTTTACTACACATACGTTTGTTATATGTTCTTGTGTAGGAAACTTGAACATATTTGTTTATATGATTCTAAGAGAAAATAATAGATAGAAGGTAATTTTCTGACCAGTGGTCAAAGACATTGTTTAGGCTAGCGTTGGACAATCAGTGGCCGTCAGATAGATGATAATGACAACTTTATACTCAGAATGCTATAAATGAAACAAACTGTGATGCTGCTCGCACAGTTTCAATAAATACAGTTCATTGCCAAGAAAGCAGTTTCTGGCTGCGTTGCAAATAACGTTAGTACACTTCAATTTAGATTGATTTACCAAGTTTACAAGCGCACTGGCTGGTGCTTGACGCAATTTATGTTAGCTAAGCTTACGCTAAGTACTTCTGCGTAAGCCATACTCCGTTACTGAGTTGGACCGGTTTAATTCGAACGTACCCCACAGACTTCTGAATGTGTAAAATAGCTGCTACAAGCATTGACCTGGCTTTGAATTGTTAACAAACTCCTGCAGGTTATTATGAAAAATTCCTACTGAAATTATGTGCCCTACTTACGTTTTACATGGTAAGTTGCTTATTTTATCTTTTATTTTGCCTGGCTGTATTGTAGCTTGATCATTGTATAATATATATTACATATGTTTGGATCACAGAAGGAGTAAAAATGTGGAAAATTTCAAACAAAATTTTTTAAACCGAAATTCCGGTTCCGGAACACGATTTTGCCGGAACCGCAACCGGAATACGATTTTCGTCGGAACCGGAATTCCGGTCAATCCCTGGTACGTATGTATAAGCATGTATTCGTTTCGAGCAAACTAACATCGAGCAAAAATCTTCGTCTTCGTGGCAGGCCTCGAACCATCTTTTTACACCCGTGGAAAAATCAAAAAAAATGCGCTCGAACTGTTACCGGAACTATGCTCTAGCTGAATTTGGTTACACTTCGAAGCAGGTTTTTTCAAAACGGACCCTGGGTCCAGACCGTAAACTCTGGGTCCAGATTTACAATTTTTGGCTTTTAGAATTTTAGATTTTTGGTCTTTTGGGATTTTAGAATTTTACGAATATTTACACAATAAAGAAACGTCATTCAGAAACGCAATTCATTATTACAAATGCATAAATTATTCTCTGCCTGTCCCAAACCACGATAAAGTACGAGGGCCATCCATGAAACCAGCAGTAAGCAACTATGTACACATGTAAGCACGAACGGCTAAAAGCCCGCACTTTGTAATATAATTTATTTGTAAATCGTATGTCTCCAAAGCCGAAACTGTCCTGAGTCCACGTAAAAATATTTTGGTCCAGAATCATCTGTGGACCCAAAAAACCTATCTTCGAAGAGAAGTAATTACTTGAATGAACAATTTTTTCTATCGAGTACTATAATAATTTAGAAAGAATTTTTTGAATCAGTTTAAAAAATTCACGGTAATGTACTGGAAACAAATTACACAGTAAAAAGATGCACATACCATTATCAGAACGTAGTGAAATGTAGTGGAGATTGTGTGTTGCAGGGGTGAAATCATTTAAATTCCATCTGTGTGTCTGTGATCGGCCATAACATGGGAACGACTTAACCGGTTTTCATGATCTTGGGCTCATTGGAACCGGCATAGTGGATTTACCGTTTACATCCCCGAGCATTTTTTGATTTGGGATCTGGTTCCGGGGTCAGAAGTAAAAATATGTGTTTTTGCCCCATAAAATTTTTTGTATCCTATACGGAACCACGGTTATTTTTATCTTATCTTTTGATTTTTTCTCTGGTTGGTTTCATTTCATAGTAAAATGATAAATGCCGATGCCTCTTTTTTGTTTTTCGATTAAGGCTCCAATTCTGGATTTATGGGTTTGAAGTACGGGGTATGGCGCCACAATGGTTCCTCGACCCAAAATTTGAAAATTTGTTCTGACGTTTTGGGCGGCTGAAAAGTTTCACTCGGGGATTTTCAGGCATGGGAAACGCATTGCGGGTGTTGGTTTTGCTCTGTGACCCATGGTTACGGGGGTATGGCGCCCCCCAAGGTTAAGGGTTAGAGAGCAAAATATGGATTTCTTACCTCATTTTAGTACCCTTCACGGAAGCAAGGTTTTTTATCTTAATTTTCGATTTTTTTCTCTGGTTGCTTATATTTCATAGTAAAATGATAAATACCGATGCCTCTTTTTATTTTTCGATTAAGGCTCTGGTTCATGGAATTTGAGGTATGGCACCTTCGTGGTTTCTCGACCCGAAGTTCGAAAATTTGTTCTGACGTCCTAGACGGCTGAAAAGTTTTACTTGGGGGTTTTCGGGCATGGAAAACTCATTGCCGGTGTTGATTTTGCTCCGCGACCCATGGTTCCATATGTACAGGAGTATGGCGTCTCCATGGTTCATCGACCCGAGATTTTCAATTTTATTGTGACGTCTTGGGAGGCTGATAGCTTGTACTGCGAGGTTCGGGCATGGGAAAGTTATTGCCGATGTTTGTTTTGTTCTAACTTGTACGGTATTGTGTCATATCCACATATAGCATATCGACGTATGTTATTGAGAGCTGATTGGCTGTGCGCGCAAAAAGCGTAGGTGTACTTACGCTTCACTACGTTCTGCAATTTCGATAGAGTTACTAGTTTTATTATTAAAATAGCCGTTGGTGTATTATGGAACACTGAGTCCGATATCTAAAATTTTTGACTACTGCACGTGCTCTTGATACCGTTATAGGTAGTACCGTTCATTGTATTTGGTTCTTGGCTGATTTTCGTTGTTCTGCAATATGACATTGTCGTAAACATCTCGTGGTAAACTAAAAAATACATTATCCGCCCGAAACAACTGCTGCTACTCATTCGCTGTTTGAAACTTGTTATTCATTGCACTATTCGTTCAATGGAAAAGCGACAGTCATTAGCGCGGATTGCATGCACCGTCCCAGCACTTATAGCGAAACGTGTCTTGTAACGCACTGCTATGTGCGTTAACGGTTTAATATGTGTTATCGTTTACAAGAAAATCTTGTATGTTCAGTAATGTTAACACGATAATTACTGTCTACAATTTTAACCGGAGCTGCTGAACGGAAATCGGTATACCATGCTTCATGTACATACTCTGATTGTTGATAACATTTACGATATATGGCGCATCATCATGTAATGCATTTATGTAGGTTTGTAATTTTTGTCTGCAACATTAGCGCAAATTCTTATGTTATTCGCTTAGTTAGCATCACGATAAATAATACGAAAGTGGAATATCGTGAGAAATACAGAGCACAATTTTGTAGTTGAATCGGTGTTCGTTGAAACTAACTGGTTTTTAATAAGTTGTTGTGATTTACGCGCTATAACATTGCCAGCGACTTTTGATCATAGTATTGGAATAGCGTTAGTCGTGACAGTTAAATTATTCTTATTGTTGGCAGACCTAGAAGACTCAGCTTTTTTGCTTCGCTGCATGAAACGTTTTTAAAGCATTTTCGAACAAAATAACTGTAGTTGTATTGTATACCTTGTAACACTGGGAAACAGTTCAGCTTGGCTAAGTAGTACCTGGACAAGAGTATGTGTAGGTAATAATCTAGTAACACAGTCGTATAGAAAAAAATTAACTTTCCTCGAAATAATTGCCTAGGTCCTGTATGCTCAATTAAATAATAACCCTTAATTAATAACCCACCACCGGGCGATGCGACCTTCACAAAGCTTGGCAGTTAAGCCAGACTTAGTAGTGCATTATAAAAATATTGACTTATAAGCCTGGTGATTGTAGCTGTCCCATTTGTGTAAATTTTCTAAATTTAAATCGATAATAGCTTAATAGCGCTGCCACATATCTTTGCAAAAGCCCGTCGATAGACTTAATTTTTCCTATGGGTATATGGTGGTGCAGAAAAATTTATATCCTGTTTTAACTCAACAGAAATATTAAAATTATTTAAAGTTATTTTGATCACTAACTTCATAATCGTTCCCTTGATAACGATATATTTGTGGCAGGCGATTAACGAAATTTATAAACTTTATATAGGTAAATGATTTTCAGAGTGTTTGTAATTTGAAAACGTTAGGTTGTAAATTGGCTATTTTTGGGCTGTAGTCTTCCTATTTTATCCTGAAATGCATTGTTTTGTCAAGAATGCTTGCCGGTGCAGCATCAACTGAAGAGCATTACTGTTTTCAAACTGTATTTATTTTAACCAGTATAAATATGTACGCAATAATAAAGTTGTCGTAACTTTAAGTATTTCAGGGTTGCAGCGCCGCATTATACAACCTTGTCATCTCGAAGCTACGAATCGTTTACGCCATAGTTGGTACCATAATAGTTCTTCAGGTATGTCTCAAAATGTAAAATAGCACATGATTTCCATTAATTCGGTTAGCTCTCGCTATTTTGTTATGAAGCTCAGTCAATATTTTTATTTTAATAAATAAAAACATAAAATTTATTATTGTTGTTTTCGTAATCAAGGAACATTGACCTCATGGACGCAAAGTTATCAAATGCATTTTTGGTCAAACATAGTGATGTAATTAAGTCAAAGTTTGGTCAGCAATAATAATAAATTTGAAGCGGAGTTTCGTGTTTTTTAAATGTTTACCGTGTATATACTTAGTCGGAAATGTGCCAAGCCATCACACAGTATCACTAGTAACCAGTCTTATCTTCAAGTTGGCGAATTCTGAGTGATGTAATTCTGTATATGTAATTTGGAGACGTACATAGCTATATTGTCAATCAACGTACACAATGATATGAATATCTACCATGTTGTTTGAATTGTTGATGTACCAGCTTGTTGCGCCTTTAAGGACTGACACAGTGCAGATATATAGAGGATGAATTATTGCTCTGCAAAATGACACCAAGGGCACCCACATAGCTATTTCTCCCTTTTTAAAACCTTTTTGACCCAAAGCCTATGCCCCAAAAATGGTGCGTATCAAAGCTATACATTGTTACAGAGGCATTTTTAGTTTACAAAATGAACCCAATTTAACTAAGATACCGGTTGTTGATATATAATAAATAATGTGATTTTTCGGGGCCCTTATGGGGCACGGACTGTTTTTCGATGTTTGAATGATGTTGGAATCGCGCTTCGCGCTCATCTAAAGGACACAAATAAAGCTTTCAAATGAGCTATAATGCTAATCAATCCGCGTAGCTAAAATTGAATTATGTCACTATAAAACCCAATAACGAACATTGTCTAATTTCTGTTAGTAAGATTTCCCCGCTTCGGGCTTCCTTCTCACTACATTCAGAAATCTAAGTAACCATACCACAGTCCGAATTTATAGGTCTACAGTTACGGACAGAAATAAAATCACATATTCCGTTCCCGAATAGCATTTTTGAAAAGCTGCAAATATTTCTTCAACTATCTGCGAATTTTTCGTGAAATTATTTGCACATGCTTGTGTTCATATTATTTGTATATTAATAATGTGTCAAGGGTTTTCGATATATTAAGGTCAAATATTGTAGTCTCTTCCTAGAGTTTTCAATAACTACATTATGACATTTTTGACGTGATAGTTGAAAAGCATAAAATTAAATTTTTATTAGCTCAGAATTTTTGTCCAGAACTCCCGAAACTATAATTGCACTAAGCTATACTAAGCATCGATCTTGTATCTGCCATGGCTCGAAAGACAAATTTCCTCAGCCCTAACATAACACGTTGAGGAACCAGGAATATCGGTGATGCTGTCCGCTCAGGCCCCAGCTTATTTGCGGTTCTTGTGTCGAGAGACTGGATTAATGTCTTTTCGAACCATTGCCATACCCATTGCTTAGTTGGTTTTTTGTTAATTTCAGATGCTGAGTCTACTGTTGTCATTAATCGTTTGCCACTGTTCGCGGAAGTATGAACGCATACCTGTAAAACAGCGGTATTAATTGAAGGATATTCCATCACTGTGTTGATGTGACAGTAACGAGTTTTATTACAATGTTGAAAGTATAGTAAATTTTTTATTGTAGTAATCTCTTTCTTGGTTAACTCGCACTGTTTGTACATATGTAGCATCATGCAGATTAAGCGCCAATATCGTAAATTCAGCTCATTTCAGCAAATCATAAGATGGTCTTCCGATTTTAGGCAATCGGCGTCGACTTTTGGTAATGTAATGTATCTAGCCTATATCAATTTATACGGTGCACAGTACTAGTAGCAACGTCTCAAAAACAGCCTCAATATGTTGATTTATTATCGCATAGGGTTCACTGAGTACATTAATTGCGGCGTTAGAAAGTATATTAATTTTTCCTATATAACCACGCAAAACTAAACATGAAAAAGGCTTCTCCTTAGTAGCTAATTGAAACTGCTGTGTGCTAATGTTTGTATCAGTACCGTTGCTGTTTGCACGGTTGCTGCGAAAACACTAATAGTATAAGCGCAAGTTGCGCATTTTGACATTTATACAGCTCAAATAAATTATTATTGCTCGATTGCATTATTAAGAGTGTGTAGGGAAAAGTATGACATTTCAATCCACTCTATTTATCCCGTATAGATGACACGGGCGTGTATGGCTATACCCCGTCATTTTTGTGGTGTTATAACGCACGCACCCCACGTTTTGTAGGGGTATAGCTGACACTCCAACTTATTTTACAGGCGGGTAGGTCTGATCCTCAGTCTTGAGGGGGAGCGGCTCAAAAACTGTTCCAGTGACTCCTCAAAACTGGCGGGGTGACCTAGCTCCTACAAAACGAGCAAGGGGTCCGAGCTGCCTCCCCACAAATCCTAGGGGTCTGAGCATGATAACGCCGTATGAAATGAGGGGATAGCGTCAAACACGCGCGTTTCATCCAACACGGGCTGCCTTTACAGTGCAGGAAAGTGTCATACTCTGCCTTTGTGGACTCTTGATAATGTTTATTTAATATATGCTAATTGGTGTTACTATTAAGCATAAGTCATAACTTTACTAGGCTTGCAGCAACTATGCAAATATATAATGGTACTGCTGCAAATATTAGCATACAATGGTACCAGATGATTATAAGGGAGAAGCTTTCTCTGACAATAACAACTACTGTTGCTATTTGTGTTAAGCTACGTACATAAACGTTACAATCCATGACTTGCATTTACAGTTATGGAATAAATTTTATAGTTTAATACTTTATGTGTTTTGATAACGTTTTGCTCTGAAGCTTTATTTTTTCGAAATCTCTAGTCTCTATCAAGCCATTTTATATTATTTTGTTTTCATATTAATCTCTGTTGTTGTTATACATTGTGTGGTTCAAGGGTAATATTGTCATAACAGAAGTACATAATATTATTAGATTCAACCATTTTCGCTGTTTGAAACTTAAGTTAGCTAAGTTATCTTACACCACCCGCCACAAATAATACTGTCACCTTACGAACGAACTATAAATAATGTGTAAAACTTGAAAAATAAATTTTTATTTTGTCACGGGCAAGCAGCAGTCAATAATTGTGACGCGAATTGTAGGTTAATCCGAGTGGCGTTGAAAATTTAGGGTCCACTGGATACTTTGTTATTAAAATTTTTTGAAATGATAATTGGCGTATAAATCTATTGTGGACTGGTAATATGTAATCAGATAACCTTAATGGGGATACAAACAGGCGCATAATTTTGAATTAATATTTGACTGGTTTTTTAGTTTCGTTTATTTCTTTGAGCGGCAAATGCAGTGGTATGTAAAATTTCTGCAATGCAGAAACATCAACTTATCCACGTTTTTGTGTAATATGGTATAGATATAACTGCTAGCCGTATTTATGAATGACGATATGAGCGCCACAAAATACGGTAATTTTTTTACTAAGTTCGAACACTTTACTGCGAAAATAGTAATGACTTTTCTTCGACACACGTTTAAAACATTTGAAAAAGTGACAATATAATTTAAGAGTTTGTATTATTTTTGAAGCCCACTCTCAAGCGAATGAGATACTGTTGTGTGACATTTGGGATCACAGTCGCATCCCAGTATTTTACCCCTACAAAAAAGAACAACACTATTGTCATGTAATTAGCCTTCATTCGTATGTTCGCATAATGCTGTTATGCGCTGTTGGCATCCTCACGCCGGAAATATTAACTGCAATAAAAAGCAGAAAAAATCGATTTCAATTTCAATTGATTTTAAATAAAAAAATAATTTCAATTGATTTTAATTAAACGGAATTTCAATCTATTTCAATGTTGATCTATCTTGATTAAAAGTATTAGAGTTTATTTTATCATTGTTATATATTTTTATTATCTTATTTCTGGCCGTGATTGTAGGCTATTTTTTACAAATCTGGAAACACACCGAATAATAGTGTTGTTCCAATAATTAAAAATGTAAACGAAATTGATTTGTTGTTTCTTATTAAGGATTTTGCTCCCTAAGCACCATTCGCGCGTAAAGTTTGCGCAATATACATAATGTGTTTGCATCATTCTTCTAACCGCTGAAACGTTGTGTGACTAAATGTGAGCATGGTGTTCTAACAAATTTAAGAAACGGCGCGCTTAGAGAGGGTCCTTTGTACTCCAACGTAGCATAGTGGTTTGCGTGCGCCAACTGTAATCGCGTAGTCAGGGTTCGAATCCTTACATCGCCTTGCAGTTCTTAACAAGTCCGAACATGACAGAGTGAAGGCAATTGATCATTTTTCAATATTGTAATATATGTTACAGAGATGGGACCGTGTCACCATTTTGTGATCCGGCAAACCGCTATTTAGAAAGACATAAATTAAGTAGAATTGTTAAAGTTACTAATGAACTTCCAGAGCCACAGATTATAGACTTACAATTTGGATGTTTCGCGGGACCAAAAAACTCTCTGAGCCCACGGATTCGGACCTGGTGGCGATGAACAAGCCTGTAATATTCCTGGGAATCTGCGGGCTCGTAAATATTAGTGCGCGTACAGCTCTGAATTAAGCCACTTAGCTGGGTTGTCTCTGTGGAAGAGTCGAATAGATGAACAGAAAGGCAAAGGCACCGGTGTTACGTTGAGGACAGTTCAAAGAGAAGTGCTCTGTACCTGGTCACAGTTGTAAACCTGAAACGGTTCCATCTCATATATAATTTGATGTTTCTTTATGCATATCCGAATGTAGTGGTCTTTTATTCAAAAACATAGTGGTCATACATGTTCATTGTGGTAAGAGCTAAGATTGCAATGTCGATAACTACAAAATAACTGTAATCGCTGCGGTGGCATAAAACACTGTTTATTTTACTTAATTGATAATTTTTTATATCTATAATAGATGTTATACATCGTTTAATGTTGAAATGTCAATTTTTTTAAAACCATTTGAATTTTAATTTTTCCTAAATTTTAGCTTTCTCGGCTGTAGGTCTCCTAAAGAAGCTAGGTCTTGTGGTTTAAGTTTTAGTTTAGACACATATAATTCTAAATTCTATACTTTAGAATATAATATAGTTATTATCGCAGCTTTGTCGTGAATCTAAGCAAAATTTCATAGGCATTTTTCACGGTATATGGTATACTGCACAATTATCTCACCGTTACCGGTTCACCGTATAAGTTCTACCCAAATACAGGACGCTGGAAGCCGGGCCGGGTACTGCCAAAATCACGAGCTCACGAGTAACCGTAATCCGCTAAGAGCTGGATTCGCAGCAGCCTGAACTGCCGTCGAAAGTTGGTTCATGGTTTTCAGCACTGCTGAGAAGCCTAGTGTGTTACTTCCCAGTTAGCGATATCAAGCTAGGTTGGTGGTCCCATTTTAGCTGCTCCGGAGATGACTACATAACTTCCGTTTGTGGGCACAATTAAAAAACTGGATGGTTTAACTGGGCAGAGTGTTATCGGTCTGGAAAATTGCGGCTGCTTGTCGCAAAAGTTAATGTAAAGTATGATCAGTTGTAAAAATGGGTTGTACTGTAACAAAATGATGCTTTGCATGACCGTAGGACGGTGTGCTATGAAAGGGAATCACGTTCGATTAGCGCGATAGTGAGTGTCATCTGCACAGAATGCACTGTGACGAAACATTTTTCAGTAGCACGGGTTTGATATGTATGATTAATGGTAAACTTCCTAAGGCACATTGTATAGGTTTACAATTTCCGGCCATCGTGTGTTTAAAAAATCTTCGGTCCGCAGGTGCTAGGATAGTGGCAATGCCCAAGCCTCTGGTTTCAGCGATACACCTAGGGTCAACAATTTTTGTACGTAAATTCCCCTCTCGTTTCATTTTAATGAAAATACTCTAATGCTTATACTTTTAGTGGAATATCAGGTTTTTAGGGCCAAATTCTGCAATAACGTAAATACGGTGGTAATTTGAGATGTATTTGTGATATTTTATATATAAATGCTGAGCTCTCCAAATTCGTAAGGTGATCGTAGCATTTTCTGGGTTCCATAGATGTTCGTCCTCTTGCAAACTCTTCGAAGCTACATTGATGAAGCCAGTATTACATGACAAATTATTGTTTTCGGTGCTCCTAACACTCCCTTTGCCGCAATCTTACAGGGTAAATTTGTAGCCCATGTTTGCTTTATGGCCATGACATTTTTATCTTTAAGCTGTTTTAGTATCGTTGTAATGTGCATAAATAAAATATGTTGTGGTGCTTTCTAGTAGCAATGTAGTCCAGAAAATACAGTGACATTTGGTCAACAGCTTTGAGGCTTGCTTGGCTCTGTTTGTAGAATGTCGGTATTCGAATAATACGAGCATAGCACGACCGAGCACGATAGGATTGAATGAAATTAGATAGTGAAAGTGTGGTTTGCCATGTGTATTGCTACAATATGTATATCCGAACTTCGAAAAGCAACCGCGCATCGGTTAAAAATCACGCTGTATCAAGTGTCACACTATGTAGGAAAAGGTTACGGAGCTGTGCCCATTTATACGAAAGTGTAAACGCATGCCTAAGTCGAAAACCCATCAACTGCTTCAGCAGGTAATTCTATACATGAAAGCGGTTCGAATATATAAAATTATAGATACATTATTACCACAACAATTTGGATACTAAGGGGAGAGAGACCACAGGTAACCCAAAACAATTATCGTGAATGTAGCCGAAATTGATATTTTCTGAACTAGATCGCCTAACTGAGTCAAATAGTAACCAGGATTATCGTTTTGACCAATTTTTGACTGCGTTGCGGTAAAGAAAACGAACCTTTCTCTTCCATCCACCTCGGATATATTGTCAGACAAGATTCGGTAGGCGACAGCCCCCCGTGGCTTCAGCAGTGTTTTGCGCCAAAGGAGAGTAGCACTAGGCATATTTTAATTTTACTTTCGAGTAATTATTCCAACGCGAAAAGCTTCAGTTACACCAGACTTTATTTAGTATATATAATATTCATTGATATTAAGAATCGGGTAGATCTTTTTGCATAGATTTCGATCGTGGTTGTAACAACAGCGAGTCAAATCGAACATATCCTGAACAGTTATGATTTCATTCAAACTATAATGTAATTTGGGTTCATCCCGCATTTGCCCAAAAATGGTTAGATTCTAAAAATTTTGGTATTTTTGTGATCACTTCTGCTGACCAAAAATTTAAATTTTTTAAGATTTTAGATTTTTTCGGAACCCAAAAATTTTTCTTAAAAATTGGATTTTTACCCATCCTACGTGGATGTACCAGTTGAGTGTAATGGTGTTCTTTATAACGGGATCCGATAAAAGTATCCTGAGTTATGGCCAATAATATTTTTGGCCATAACTTAGGATGCAGTTACTGGATTTCATTAAAAAATATCACCATTCGATTCAGCTCGTAAAATCAAAAAGATACCAAGATTTCCAGAATATGACCATTTTTGGGCAAACGCGGCTAGGGGGGGAGGGGTATAATGGAAAAGAACCCTATTTTGTTCATTTTTATTTATCGCTTAGTTTCTTAGCTAGCCGTAAAGTATATAACGCACGGAAGTAAAAGTTTGATATTTTCCATGAATCAGCGGAAAGATTTGCTTAAAAGTTCGATCGTTTGGCGCTAACGAGTACGTTAGGCGTTTAGAGGTTTTCGTATCAAAAAGTAGCGTATTCAGGATAAACGAGGCAGTGTTATTTTTTAAATCTGCTCAGTTAAGACACCTAAAGACAATGAATTTCGGTACCATATTTTGCACACAGAATTGTCCACTAAAGGACATCATGTTTATAGTTTAGTGTACTGTTTTATATAGTTTAGTGTACTGCAGAAATTGATTTTAGACCGCGTTATCGCCACTTAGGAGATTGCGCAGGAGGTGGGGCGGCACCTCCCACATTTCGTCAGTCCAGTTACAAGGCTGAACTCATACGCGGTTTTCAAGGCGCCGGTTTCCCTCACATGTCAAGAGCATGCCGCGCCGTTGACGTGCCTATGTCTAAGGCGCGTGATAGACAGTTGGCTCTTTGTTTGCATATAAACTGCGAAAACTAGTTAACAAAACTAACTATAAAATTAGCTAACAAATTTCTTCAAGTTTTTTAGTCAGCTTTCCAAACTTTATTTTACAGATCACCAGAAGTTAAACTGTTTCAAAGCAACTTAGTTATTCTTCAAGCTAATCAAATAATCATGTATTGTAAATGGCACAAGATGGGGTGGGGTCACCATACGTTTATTCACGCATCACAGTTATGGTAGTTAATGTACATATTTTGTAAATAGGGCTTGTTGGTTCGCTATCCGTTGTTACGGAAAAAGTGCAAATTTTAATCTGTTTTGCGCTAACCGAAAATTTGGTAAAATCCAAAAGGATCTCAAAATCATATAATATCTGTTAACGATTTCAAGGCGTTTATTTTTTCAAAACTGTATGTTTCCTGTTTTAGTGGTGTGCACCAGCAAATGGTTAATTGTCTCATTGTTGTTTTAATGTAGGGCAAGTGCCAACAGAAGCGAACACCTCATGAGATGGTTTTTGCAATATAGAAAAGTGCAGTGTGAACTTCTGTTAGACAACATTTGTGCCATTTCGACAAAAATATTTACGGTTGCAGGAGAAACATGCAGCGATATTTCGAACTAATTTTTATATTGAGAACTGTATACTTATGCAATTGTAGAGTGCTCAAATCCATGAACTCGAGAAATTTAAAGTCTTGGCGGCTTCGTTTTTACTTTTTAAAATAACAGGGAAATACTTTTTACTATAGTTATCGCTGTTTAATAATTTTGCTGGGCCATTTGAAAAACCCATCTGGGTCCGGATAACGTGCGAGACGACAGTACCTTGCAAATTTCAGTTATGGAAGCAATTTCACTATAAATAAAGAGCAAGTTTTTGTTATCACTCAAAAATTAAAGTTTTGCAATTTGTTGTATATATTCATATACTGCCACTGAATTTCGGCGGCAGCCAAGATTTTTTACAGTATGTTGCACATATGAGCCCTTTAAATAGTCAACACTGCATCAAGGAGATTTTTATTTGCACGAGCACTAACACTTCCAAAACAAACCAGTACAAGCAAGCATTTCATATGTATAATTCCTGTTCAAACCAGGAACTGTGATACGACTGCGATGACAGATAGGTACATTCCATTTTAGAGCAGAAGTTGATACACTGTTTTACAACGGTCTTTACGTCGTCTAAGTCAACATAATGTCCCACAAGCTCCTTCTTACTATAAGCTCGGTCAAACGCTGCAAGAAAACACGGTAATCAATCATGTGAAAGCACTGGTAACAGTGTCGCCTCCGGTGTCATTCAATCACACCGTTTATTAAACGCCGCAGCTTAAAAAGCACAAACAGGTGGCAACTCAGCAGTAATCCTTAGCCCCACAACAGATCTAAGCTATGCAAACAATATCGCGCGACTACCGTTGTTTGAACTTGGAAAAAATTGAGATCGTAATGGCTAATCCCAGGCCTACAAAAAATCAAAGTCGTGTTGTTCAGTTGTCCACTTAATCTCTATGCATGATCACTTCACGACGCGCGCGTTACTTATACATACACTATTCTATATCGCACAACCCTGGATTTCCAAATGCTGGGAATATCAGCTTGAAAGGGTTTAACCGTACTCATCTACGGAAGGGACTGGGCAAGATGCTGGTTAAATGCATTTCACACTGCATGATATATAGCGAACCGTAAGTCCAACATTGCTCCAAAATATTTTGAAAAATGCCCTCTGCAGGTTTAAATATGCCACCCTATATTGTGGGTGTAGGCTGTACACGCCCCCATGGTTTTGTGGAGTGGTGTACTGATGGGAAACTCTGCCCTAACCTACGATACTACACAGCCCAGATGTATTGCTTCAACATGTCTAAAACGCCAGTGACATAAAAAACGGGGTGTATACAAGAGTACAAGAAATTTTCACCCTTCCTTTTATACACTCTTGGTTTATCATGCATCGACATCAGTTATGAATTACGATTAAATAAATATATACAAGAATTTAAATTATTGAAGTGCATTATTTTAAACAGCTGCTTGTGATTACATTACATATGTATTATATTAACAAATATATGAGTCAAACGATACAAACAGTGATATATAAACAATAAATAACACACAAAGCATCTAAAAATAACGTCATAGTGAAAATAGATCTGCATGGCCATTTCAATATTTTCTCGTTAAAACTTCAGTCGAGAAATTTTAATGTTAAATTTTGCGCACGAACGTTTAATCCTCCGGATTTATTTTATCTCATTTGTTACCTTTTTATGGAAATATCTTACGAGCATTTAGTTAAATCCAACAAAATTTAGAAGATGACTTTCGTAATTGAAGTAGAAAAATTGTTACGAAATCGTTTGAAAAAATGTACTCAAACTCAGGGTTTTGGTGACAAAGATGATTTGTTGACCGCGGTTTTTAAAATGAACAGCATTTTTATAAATTTTAGAAGAACCAACTGCCCTCGGCCCCTGACATCAAGCTGGGAGGGGCAAGTCTTGCGTTGCACCACCACCCCAGATTTTTACAAATGTACTCTAAATTTTCCGAGTAATGACCAAGGATCCTTAAATTTAACCAACATTTCTTATAAATGACAAATATTTTGGCTAGTTTGATTTTTCAAAAACCCTGAGGGAACAGATAAGTTTTAAAACTAATGCATCAAATTTCGGGCTAAATCGTTTGTCCAAAATACCAATTTGCTTCGTACAATTTCAAAAACCTTTAGCTACATTTAACGTTGTGAAAAATAAGCGCACTCGGAATAAACATGTTTTTGAAGGTAAACTAAACCAGGTAAGAAGATGTCAATAGCAGCTTCTGTCCTCTAACCTCACATGAAATTATTCAACGTCGACAACCAGTGGTATCACTCAGATCACGAGGAAATCCAAATTACATCTTTATATAATAAATAGAAAAAGCAAAATGACGATAAAATAAGCAAAATGACGATAAAATAAGCAAAATATCTCTTAAAAAGATAGTAAAACGGAAATTAACAGTTATGTTAAATTTGCATTAATCACACAATAGAATAGTTATATATGTGCTATTCGCCTGGAATTCAATGCTTGGAAGGAGATAGATAGATTTTCGTCACATTTCAAATCCACAAAAGTGAAACTTTTCAGCCGCCCAGGACGTCAGAACAAATTTTCGAATTTTGGGTCGAGGAACCATTGGGGCACCATACCTCCAGCCCCATAACTCTAGAACCACAGCCTTAATCGAAAAACAAAAACAGAAGCATATAGAGGCATCTGAAGTTCCAAAGATCACGAAGTTCAGGGGCGGCGGAATCCTCAAACATCCTAGCGACGACCGCGATTACAGAGATACCACAAATAATAAAAATGAACGTTAATACATTGTAACAAATGTCACGATTACAAACATCAATAAAAATACATTATAAACTAGTTACTCGCACAGCGCTTAGTGTCTACTGCAAGGTTCTAAGTATGGCTTGCTGGTACCCGTTCAAATCCCAAAAAAGCAGTAATACACCGCCAGTACATTAATGGCAACACTACAGACACCTTAATCAAATATCAAAACCGTAGAACCTTTTATTTCTTCCACAGTGTCTTAAAAGACGAAAGCTTTTGAGATTTACAAAGCGAAAATTTTGATAGTAATTTCTACGTTATAAGCACCTGGCACTTGCCATATTTGCTTTTATCGTGTTCAGCAACCTCGAAAACGCATGCAACATACATACCCGTAGGGGCGGTTACCTCCCCGCTAACCCCAAACAATATCTACTCCACGCAAAACAGCTGTTCAAAATGCGCATAATTTTACAGTTCTCCACGAGGAAGGTTCTCTATAAAGGTCTGTTTCTTCGATGCCTCGGGCAAGTTATAACCTACAGTGTTATCACAGCCCAAATGGCAAAATCAAAAAGTTCTCAATTCGTATCGTGGGAAATTTAGGCAGATGTTCACTGGAGTAGAGCAAATACAAGCCTAGTTGCATTACCATTCTATTACATGGCGAATGAAAAATTGACCATTTCTGCACAATGTGCGTTAGTTGAGGAAACTCCATTCGCTACGTTTCAATTATAGACACACGACATTGAGGATAACACACACTTGACGACAGCTGGCAGATTTTAGTAGTGCCAAGACATTGAAGACAGAAGTAAAATATGACAGGACCTCAGTCAGTCTAGCACGACATGTAGATACGACAATCCAACACATGCACGAAAGTGGAAATCGACCATATTATGTAAAAAAATGTGTCATTTACATTAAAATCGGGATACTGTTGATTGACATAAGACTAAGCTGTGAACACTCTACAAAGAAACACCTTTTTGAAAATAAGTGTTATAAAATTAAGCATCTCGAAAATAACAAAAGTTCAAAACCGATAGACTATTGTTACTAAAGCGACTGTACAGATGCCTTCAAGTTTGGCATATATATTAATATTTAACGCTTTTGCGTACACACGGATACCTAAAAGCAACCGGATTCAAGGTCCGAATAAAATTTATCACGCGTGGCATTGACATTAATTGCTGACACAATGAAAATTTATCAATATCTCAACTACTCACCAAGCACACATGGCACTGTGCGTCAAGCACGTAAATAGAATTTAGAAAAAATGATAAATTTTTCATGCGAAAATCCAAATAACACATACAATGCATAAATTTTGCAGCGAGCAGGCGCGCGTCTTACTTGTTCCGAGAATAGTTTAATTAAGTTTTGGTCACGCACCAGATATGCTATCTGAGCGGACATGACAAATAATAACCGTTATTATTACGAGACGGCACAAGTGCTTGATATTAATATAATATAATTGCTGATACACGACTATATATATTCCAATAAAATTGGACATGATATTGTTAACCCATCATTTTGTTCATTCGTAACTGTCCATCAAAATAAAATCAATTAATGCAGTGGCAACTTAAAAAGGTTAAAACAAGCTGGTTATCAATCTCCGCACAAATGAACTAAAACACAAAAATCATCATATAAGAATAAAAATACTATAGGCGAAAAAATTTATGTCGGGTTTAGTATGGTCGCACTCCCCGAAGACCAATGCTACGATCGCGCATTGGTCCGCCTCCGCGGTGCGGACGGTGACCTGTGCCGGCTCCAAGCGGCGGAGGACCATTAATTAACGGAGGGCCTCCCGGACCTCGCATCATCATTAGCTGATGTGGAGGTAACGGCCCTACCGGTGGACCACGCAACGGATTATTATGCGAGCCCCGTGGTCCACGAAGAAATCCTACGTGTGGTGGCAGACCCCCGCCTGCGTTGTTTAGCAGGGGAAGCGGACCACCACCTGGTGGACCACCTGTTGCTGACAAAGGATTAAAAAAGTTTGGAAGATTTCTATCCATTTCACGAATGCGATCGCCGACTGTGGGCGGCCCAACAATACTATCTGGCACTGATGTTGCGCCCATGGGTGCGTCAGCTTTACCATCGGATGCATTACTTGTTGGTGTTATCGATGTAGCTGCTACTGTCGTCGACGATGTGGTAAGCGGTTTGTCAGAGGGGGAGCTCGAATTTTCATCGACGTCACCATGCTGAGGTGGAGGAGAATTAATTGGTGACCGTTGTGCCGGCGATCGCGAACGCGTGCGATAATTATCGCCAGAACCACTCGTTGTAACGCCACTTTCCGTCTTTGATGCTACGTCGGCTGCGCTGTCTCCTACACCTGCAAACCTTTGTTGCTGAAGCTTTGGCACCTGACGCATATTTTCATACGTCGGTGGCTGACCGTACAATGGCGCATGTTGCTGGTCATATAACGGTGCTTGCCGCTGCGACTGCAAAGCGCCTTCTTTCACCTGCTGTTGTATTGAAGGATTATAATTTCGACCGGTATCATTTACGCTGTATCGGAGATCCTCGCCCTGCGCACTGAATTCCCGCGGACGTTGCTGAGGAAGCATTGCTGCGGTACGACGCAACTCGACGGGGAAAAACTCATCTGTTGTTCCGGTTGGTGCATTTTGATTGCTTACGAATGTTAACTTTATCGCAAACTGGTTTTTGAGATCTAAAATATCAGCAAAGCATTGTTACTAAAAAGGACGTAGCTTCAAATTCTACAATAATCATACGTGTCTGTTTGCGATCCTCGAGTAATCGTACAGCTAACGGAATTGATTCAACACTATTGTTAGCAACTATTAAAAAAGATGAAATTGCGTCCATCCGTGTCCAGATGAAATTTCGTGCGTCGGCGTCTGCACTTACTTTTGTCTATGACTGTGGATTGATAAGCTAAAACTTCTATGTATGTGCAAATTACAGATACTACTGCAACATTCTCATGTATGTAAACTGATTTAGGTAATATTATGTAGGTATCTTTGAAACCGAATCTACTACAATGTAACTATTGAGCAAGCCCAATAGAATATCTATTGCAAGGTGAATTCAAAGTTTTAGAGTAGTACTCTCCGCTTTCCAAATCGGGAGTTATGGAGTTCCCTGCCATTTTCAGCGCTCACTCATAAAACAACTGGTGCTTCTAGATCATCGCAACCCTGAAAAATCTTTTGATTCCCATCACCCGCACCCGCATTTGACATAAATGATTGGCCAATGTTTTTACTAAAATTACATTTTAAAGGTAAAAATTTCATGAAATTACGTAGATTTGTTTAAAAACAAGTTTTACCTTTTCTCAGAAATTATATCAACGTCTCCGACGCTATTTTAGCTATTTTCTTTGAAAAGTTGACAATCCTTAATTCTGAAGCAACATTTTCCTGTCACTCTGCTTCTGAACCAAGAATCTCCCGGTCACGCACCCTGGCAAAATATTAACCGAGTGAACGGTCAACATATATGTACTTTCACGTATAAATCGTTTAAAAGCTACGTAAACAATGCGAAATGTAATATTGTCAGTCTGGACATACGCCTTATACAGGAGCACAACCTGTATTACTAATCAATTTATAAAAATCACATTACAAAAATCAGCCAAATTGATTTAGTAATTCTTTTGTCTCCACAGAGAAGAAAGGGGGTGCCAAGGGGTTTAAGCTCCCCAGGATTTTGGCGGTCCCTCCAGGTAAATTCTAGTTTAAGCTAGGTCAACCCCATCATCACACCAGGTATTTTTAGGCACCACAAATTGTTGCCGTTAGCGCAAAACTCGATACCACTGCTTATATTTCGACTATTCGTGACAAAATTCTTAGTAAAATGAAGCACTGCATGCGGAAATACTCATTTTTAGCAGGTAAATAATATGTAACATAAACGACATACAAGCTGTAAAGGAATAAAAACTTGATAAAATGCAGTTATAAGGCCCAAATTAACCTAGAGGCACGGTTTCCAACTGCTAATTAGAGGGAGATCCCCAAGTATTTCTGAGTTGGAGCTGGGTGACCCCTAGATACTATTTTGATGCTGTGGAGAGGTCAGTTTTTATTTTTCCATTATTGGTCATGTGTACTGATAAGCTCTAGGCAAGGTAGCAGGTTTTTAGTTGCTTTGTTCTAACAAATGCGACATATTATTTTTATTAAGCGTGAGCATACCATTTTGTTTTCATAGCTGCTGCTGCGTAAACATTAGCGGTATATAGAAGTTTCTAACATAAAATGTCCTCTAAAATCAGTAAGCGCGAAATGTGTTTTAAACAACAGTTTCTGATGATGGTTATGCAATCCTCAGCGACTCAACTAAAAAATCGCTTTTCCTACTCCATATAAAATAATGTCGAAAATTCTTTATTAAAATGTTCCACATTTTGCTTATATCAAAAGAGTATACTATTTTGTCAAGCTGATAAGAATTTAAAGCTAAAATCGGGGAGCAAAATGCTGCACAAGTTGGGCTGAATCGCTACTCTTGTAGAAGAATATTGGCACATATTTCACTGCATGTAGATTGATATCGAAAATTCTATACTAAAATTAGGTTCCACATTTTGCTTATATCGAAAAAGTCTATACTATTTTATCAAACTGATAACGAATAAATAAAAGCTAAAATCGACCAACTTTAACGAAATATTTGAGAGCAGAATACTGCTAAAATTGAGCTCCATCGCTACTCTTGTAGAAATTTTGGCACTGTCTTCAAAAATCGACAAACCACTGCTCCTCGATTTTCCAGGTAAAAGTTATGTCTTCTTAAAAATCACTAAAAACTACATATTTTGTTATTGCAAGCACGTAGTTCTTTTCGCCCTTACTAAAAAGCACGTCCTGCGTAGAAAAGAAAAGCCCATATTGAGCAGTATTTTTCTCCAAAAAAGTTTGTTAAAGTTGGTAGATTTTACCTTATTAATTCGTATTTCGATATAAGGAAAATGTGGCCAGTGATTTAAAATAGAATTTTTGAAATCAGTCTATACGCAATAGGAAAAACGATTTCTTAGATGCGTCCAAGAAAATGATGATTACATAGAACAATCATTACTGCAGTTTGAAATACATTTGAGGTTTACTATATTGTGAAAACATTTTGTCCCTTATAATGTGTTAAACAAAAACAAAATCGTTAAAAATGTACGTTTTCAATACTCTTTGCAAACTTCACCAACGACATACTAATGTGCACTGCACTACAATGAAAAGAAAGTAATAGAGGTTAATATTTTTAATAACGTGTTTGCGCCACCCTTTTACAAGTTTCACGTCATACATACCGCTGTTAAAACAAATATTGGCTTGCAGATTACAGAAGTTACTACGCTGCACTTTTGCACCCTTGAACAAGTTGGATTTAAGCCGATTGGTACTTTATAAAAAAATTGTAGTTTTAAGTTGTAGTTTTGCACTTCCTTAAGACCAATGAGACTTTCTGGCAATTTTTGATTTTTCCAATGGAGTAACTATTTTTTCCACATTCATGGATGACTGTAAATTTTAAAGACATTTCAATATTTGTTATTGTGCTTTTCAGGTATGCTCGCAAAACTCCACTATATTTTGTTGAATGCCTGTTAGTTTCATAAAATTATTACAAATAATTTTTAAAAACACAAGAAAGTATACACTAACATGACGACAATATTTGGTGGCTTACCGCACACGTATTTTTACCTATTTAAAATGCAACTGAATGATAATTGTATAAATATTGAGAACTCAGCGAAATTAATTTGCATTTATTAGAATACTTAGGTACCTAGTTAACTCACATTTTTTGATAAAATCAACTTTAAAGCAATACTCACAGTTTGTATTGTAAATCAACAGTCAAAAATTGAAGAACAAAGATTTACTAAGCCAGCACATGAAAGAATGTAGAACCCATTAATTATATTTATCCCAAAAGGCAAGCAACACACTTAAAATTGTTGGTTGGAAAAGAAGCCGCGCATAATAAGAGCCCTACGACAGAACAAGCGCTGATATCCACAAACTCTGCTAGACTGAGTCTACTTTATTGTTACACGAACATTAACTCTCGATACAGTTTGTAATTTTCGGCTTACCTTTATTCTCCCGTTGTATTCTCTGATGATTACAAATGGCTAATGCGGTTGTGGCTTCGTCCGCGTTGTCAAATTCAGCCATACCAGCAATAACTCGCGCATTTTCGCCTGTAACAATAAAAAATAATAGCATTGGCATGCTTTCGGTGAAAAACAAAAAAAAACGACTTGCAGATAGCAGCACTTAAAAATTTTCTATTTTCAGTAACTAGTCGGCAGCATGCCACAAGTTATGACTAATTGGAGGTCTCCACACAATGTACTTTTACTTTAGCCGCCCCAAATTAAAGCATCACTGTAATAGTTTCAACATATGAAAAATGAACTATCGCTATGCAAAGATTTCGTTTAGCTATGCACACGCCATAACTCATGAAACTCGACTAAATGATCCTGCACAATGCAATCTAAAAAGCCTCAATAAATGAAACAGCGTGAGTGAAGCGTGCGCAGTTTCAACTGAGGGTGCTATGGGTAAAATCATGAATATCTTTTGTTTATTTCTGTCAAATATAACTCATTTTCGGGTGGATTAATTTCGATATTTTTTGGTTCGGTAGCAAAATGATATGGTGTTGCCTTTAGTTCAATACGAACAGCTCAGACGTCGTCTTTGCAAAAACAAAATTTCCATCGATTTCAATTTTTGTGAAATTAGGAAAATTTCAAATTTATGAAGTTTCGATAAAACGAAATATCAATCGATTGCGATCGTTTCTGATTATTGTTTTCGGGACCGCACAATATAAAAGATGGATTTGCTACGTCGATTAGTGTTACGAATTTAATTATATACAACACTACATGCTCAAGAGTTACTACATAAGTTTCGGTCACACTAGTACAACGCACGGCCATGATTTTTTGTCGATTTTGCTGAAACAAGATACCTATTTGTTAAAATTAAATCATCGGATCATTCATTAAAAATACAATAATACCTGGAGACTTCATAAACTACATTTATTATATCAACATAACCGAAAAAGCGTTTCATGTATTTTTGTTGAAAGTATCAACCTGTCACAAGTACTATAAACCCAGTACATTGAATTTGGTCTTATGATTGGCCGCGTACCAAAAAACATCTTCTGTGTACAATAGAAAAAGAACAGAATCAAATTTTATGAATATCTACGCAAATGCATGCTCAAATTAATAGTTATGCATTTGTTTACATTCGTATTCACACGTGGCTGCCAATGCACACTACTGGCTAACAAAAACGGCGAACCCTTACCTAATTTGTTTCGTAAGATTGATACTTTTGGTTTCGGACATCCAGCTTTGACAAAAAACTGAAACAATTATACAGAAATATACAAAACTAGTATTGAAGATAATTTGCAATCAAAACTAAAGCAGAATGCTCGCACGCAAGCTTTTTGCGGCTGTTTACCGCTAAAGTCTTCAGTAGTTTTCCCGCAGGCGTTCAATACAATAAGTACAACAGACATTTTCTTCAAACCCCTCATTTCCAGTCAAAGTTTCACGAGGCAACATTATATGAACTTGGGGCTTGAAATTGGAGTTGATGGAAGTAAAAAAGCCACTAAGACATCCGGAGGGACAGAAGACTACCGGAAAAAGTACAAAACATGAAAAAATGTTGCATTAATAATTACAAATCTGGCCGAAAACCAATTTGATATGGTTAGAATTACTGTTAGTCCAGCATGCTCATGTGGCGCCATTAATATTTTACCCAAATCCATGCATCATGTACCATACCAAAACCATCGCATTAAGCGTGTTTGATAGCTTAATATACACTCGTTGTAATGTAAATACGCTACAACATGCACAAATTTGAAAAATCGCCATTTGTGATAACAGGTCGACGAGCCATATTTGGGCCCACAGCGGCCAGAGAGTGGTTCCACAAATCTTGGTAAGCAGAGTTGTAGATCCCGACGAACTGATCCTGTTTGGCCCATTTTTCGATACGAAGCCCGTGTCGCAAGATATGCTCGGCGAAAGACTGGTAGCCGAAATCCATTCACCTTACGATGAGTTATGACTAGCAGAAACATACAAAAAATAAATTTTCACGTTTTCCTCCTAGCGTCCTGAGTGGAAACGCTCCGTTAAAACAGCTTGCATCGGTCGAGCACAAATACTTCTAAATATGTTAAAAACGTAATTTTAGTTAAATTTGTCTCAAAATATTAACAAATGCTTTGTGGCCTGGTGCAGAGTGGGAGTGAGACCAATTCCAACTTTCGAAGCCCCCACGTTCATCCCTCTACCCACCCGAAACCACCGTCATGTTCAAATAAATTGTTGATTTTTTAATGTCTTTAAAATCATATATAGCAAATATTTTTATAAATAATAAATACTATCACTTGTAGTGCTAATACGCTGTTTCATAATTAATTTCAAAATATTTGCATGAGGGTAAAACCACATGAATGTAAGGAAATATTTACCATATATAACAAAATTTACCGTCCACACTTTCGGGAAGAATGTAGATAGGCTAGGTGGTATATAACTGCAAATATAGATTTGAGAATTACTCGGAGAAACCAGGACTTCCTGAATGGGGTGTCAAGCGGGTTTTGGGGCAGCCTCCCAGTTGTGAGCACTCAGCAATATATACTACAACCGTACATTTTCCATCTCGTGTTGTGTAACATCGCAAGGCGCGTTGGACCAGTATAACACTGGTCTTGGTTCGACAAGTCGAATCCGTGACGCAGTTTCAAAGTCTTGAAAACGGTTATTCCGATATGCGACATATTCTTTATATGACTCGGTTCCATTCGCCATTGTTACTGCATCGCCTTTTAACGTAATTCTACTGTTTTGCGACAACCTAAAAAGCAAAAGTTATAGTAAGCTGCTGAAAATGTCTGCTTCGTCTGTGACTATATAATTAGTGGCATTCCACATAGCAACAGTTTGATCAATTAAAGTTAGTTATACATTTAAAGTGAATTTATGCTCTTAGCTCTCAACCGTGTTTGAACGTTTGAACTGTATAAAAATATTACTACAATAAAACGTGTAAATTTGCATTTTCGCACACTTTTTGACACAGCGTACAATGTACAAGGCGATATACGAAAAAATACCACGAAAAAATTAACAATATTAGCTGGTCATATAATTCAATAAAACAGGAGCCTTTTGGTGTTAGAAAGCTGTTACGATTAACAACTTCAAACAAAATAAACGATTGCTAACAGTTAGTGCCGCAAGCAATATTTAGGCTCCCCTTTTCAATGTACCTGAAACATTTGTTGCTTTCATTCAAATGATAACGCCATCAGCTGTAAATTTTTAAGAAAATTTCAATCCGAAGCTAAAACGTTAAAACATAAAAAATGTTACAAATTTGAAACGCCGAGACAGAGTTTATGCGGCGATTTACTAATTACATACTTCAACACTGTGCATAGAATAAAAGGTTCACAGGAATTTTGAAAATTCAAAGCATCCTATTGATTTAGAGGCACTTCCTCTCAATGCTCCCTAGCTTCCGAACCAGTAGAGCAGCCCGCCTCATGCGCCCGGCAAAACAATTAACAAGGAAGCCAGGAGATTATACGTACCTCATACTAACGGTTTCAAAAGTCACGCATGACCTGCGTTTTTTGAACCCATGAGTGGGTCGATTCAAAATTTTCTAATCAGACCCAATCTGGATACAGTAAAATTTTGTCATAAATTTAGCTATAAATTACCATATTTTGACAAATTTCTTCGTTAATGTATATCCAATATTTTTAATTTTTTTGTGCTCCTTGATAATCTCAATTTTCTCTCATATTATGTAATTTTGCCCATAAATACTAAAACCATTACAGAATCGTGGAGGCCCGGGACCTAAGTGCAGGTATGCATATTTGTAAACGTGTATTTATATCAGCACCAATTTCTATATATTCTCCATTTTTTCTGCTCCTGGCCCTGGACGTTTAAACCCAGTGAAACCATACTCAGACCCAGTGCTCTTTTTGAAAATCTCAACATTTGCTATCATCCACATCGACGACTCAGTAATCTGATTATTCGTGACAGCGAGTCCAATCAACCAACATACCACACTATTCGAAAATATTTCAATTAAAATATTTCCTATAATATTATAACTACATAACTTACTGCAATTTAATCGACTTTCCAAACAAAACGCATCGATTCAAATATCTAACTGCGCGCTGTGCAGCAATTTTATCACCCATTTGAACCATTGCTGTGTCCGGTTTGCTTCGCAGGAAAAGAATCTAAAAATTTTAGCGTACGGTTAACGCCGTGGAAAATAAAGACTTCGTCGACATAATGAGATGGCTCTGATGATCAGTTTGGAATCTCGAAATAGCGAAAACCACGCTAGCGAAGTTTCCCCTTGATATGTCATTACCAGTAGAATGAAATCAAGAAATTGTATGTACAAAAGCTTACAAATATATAAACAGGACTTCGAAATAATTATTCAAAAATCTTACGCAAAGCCACTTACTTCACACAACATAAACTATAATTTTTGTTAGATGTTTGTAGAGTAAAGAATACTGAATTTGGCAGTCACCAACAAATTATACATACATCCCAAATTACTTAAGATAGACTACATATTATGATGGCAATCCGGATCATTGATCCTAAACCCATTGAATACTGATGCATTGCATACCAAACTACTCAAGACAGACTATCATCCGGGAAATCCGGTTCATTGATCCTGAACCCGTTGAATACCTATAACGTATGAAATTACGTGCTGTACTCTATATAATCAAATCATTGTATTCAGAATTTAATAGGGCAATAAACCGTGAGAGCCAACAATTTTGCCAAGGGTCATGAACCTGGGCGGCACCTGTTTTGGACCAGAGGGAACTGAAAAATGCCAGGACCCCAACCTAATTTTGAGAGCCCAGTATAGACCATTGTAGCCCAGCACGCAATACACAACCAAACAAATGATAAGACGCTATTTTGGAAATTGTGGTCGTCGACCGTAAAACCCTTGCAACCCCACGAAAAGGTACTGGCCTGTCCACAGTGGGCAACCCCCCCCCCACTTTCCAAATCCCCCATGTTCGTGAGACTTTCCCCCATGTCCGCCCCTCATTCGGCCGAAACCCCATATTCAACTAATTCCAAAAAATTTTAATGCCAGAAAATTTATGTTTTTTGTTTTGCAAATTGTTTTTAAACATTAATTATATACCACTATTTATAATGCTAAAATATCGTTTTAGCTTGAAAATACATTCACGGTAGTAAAATGCATGAAAATATGGAGAAATATTTAGTATTCTTAAGCAAAATTTATCTTCCACCCACTTTAAATTTTCCCCCGAGAATAAACATAGGGGGCCCCGAAGTTTCCCCCACTTTTCGGAGGGCTTTGGACAGGCCAGTCATAGTTGCTAAAATTATTTATAACGGGCGTCAGTAACGCAGCAAACTCGTGTATAGCTGAAAACCCATTTTTACAGTATACTTTATTTCACAGTTTTTTAGAGGGAGAGTAGAAATATTGGCCATGCGGCGCGGAGATGGGGCGCCGAAAAATGTCACTCCGAACCAAATGCCCACACCCAATTTAGAGAAACCAACAAATTTCCGCTTATACAAATACTAATCAGAATTAAAGTGCTATTCAATAGTAAACACAAAGTCGTGTAAAACAAATTTTTCAAATATAAGTTCAGCTTACTCTGGCGACGTTCCCATACAAGCAAAACAGATTAAATAACGAATCGCACGTCGCTTTTTCTTGACATACTCCAAAAACCATAACAACGCCGTTGTCGAGATCTGTTCCGCAACCATTTGTAACTAAACCATCACTCGTCTCCGATGGCGTTGCGTAACTAACATTAGAAGGGAGTGGACTTTGAGAAGTCGGTACACTTCCTTGAAATCTAAAATAATACTTCATCAATATTATAATGGACACCTCTTACACTACCCATTCGCCATAAAAAAACTTTCTTCTTCCAAACAAGCTACAACCGAAAAATTTGCAACAGAATGTTAAATTGTACAAACATAGTGTTATTAGCGAAAATACGCTCGAGCAGCTTTCGAAGCAACCATTCACTTATAACATTGACATTGTCAGCTTGCCATTGTAACACGTACACCACTATCGGATTTACACAATTTCGATGATACAGACTTACATTGATTACATAATCAAAGGCAATATAGTGTCAACCTCAAATGCGGCCATTTATCATATTGGCCATCCCCTAACAGTTTTGTCAATTACTTTTTTAAGTGTGTGTGAAAAATTTTAATAAATTTTATATTAATTGCGCGTGTAAACGATAAAACCCAGTAATAATGGTGCAGAATGGTGTATTATATAAAACGAGTTCGAAATGCCGCGGTTCAGAGTCGGTATGCTTTTACTTTCGGGTAATTAAATCGTACACAAAAATGGAAAAAATATTAAAGTACATGCACCTGTCTTTTGAAACATCAATTACTACTATTGTATAACATGTTATTAAAAATTACAAGGAAGAGGAAAAACAGAGTCACTGGGTACCTGTAACCGGCTACAAAATATATAGTTGTCGTTGTAAAAGGTGCTAAATTGCATCATTTTCTGTATTTTGAATTTTTTTACAAGGTTTCTGGTGGTTAGGCTACAAGTATAGAAATAATTATTGTTAAAAATCCAAGAATTACACAAAGCTGGTCAAAAGGCACGATGATGTACAATTTAGATGCGTACTACTAGCAAATTTATAACGATTCCATTGCAGTTTTTTATTTAAAAAACCCCAGCGATGTGTAAAGTTTCGTGACACCAGTAATCCAAATTAAAAATATATTTACAGGGTTGCCTCTGAGACTTCGGTTCAATTTTCGGGGTTTGTCGGGGCTCTTTCAAAAAATTAGGGGTTCTATGTTCAGCGTAAACAGAGGTAACAAATATCAAAATACACCCAGTATATATTGGCTTATTAGCACCATTGCAATTAAATAATAATGTACCCAACACACACAGGAAGTAACACGAAGAGCTGGACTAGTAGACTGTGGTCGAAACACAAATTTCACAAAATATTCCAAGGGAAAAACGAATTGACTCCACTCACCAGAACCAAATGGTCCTAAGCGGTTTTGACGGCGGAAGCAAGGGTCGACATACCCATTTCCACACAGGATCGTGGCCGCTGCCGTCGAAATTTAATAAAAAATTAAAAATCATTGGAAATTTTTTTCGGTGGTTATGACACTCGGAATTTTTTGGCCGTTTCGAAGGTTTTCGGTATTGTGACATTCGGATTTTTCGGGGCTGTGACCACAAACTATGCCAATAATTTGAAGTGAAAAAACAACAACTATAATTATTAAAAATTCCAAAACCATGCTTAAGAAAAATGCCCAAATTCCGTCACAGTTCAACTGATCTAAAACTTTCCCAAAAAATACAAAAGTTCCGCCTGGATATTGGGTCCAGATGCAAACGGTCAAACATTTTCATTCACATAACGAATATTATTAAAACATTACATAGATCTGTATGAAAAGAAACTATAATAACAGAAATAAAATTGAACAAATATTAAAAGAATGCAATATTTTAGGTTTTTAAGTATATATTTTATAAGTATTGGGTTTCCCCTAAGTAATACCAAACAATCCGGCAAACGTATAACCCTTCCAGTTCCTGGACTCAAAGATGAAAATATCCAAATATAGTTCCAAGTTGTAGGCAAGGGTAACCGTCATTCTGGAATCACTAATATATCACAAGATACTACTCCGAGCAAGAGACACCATAAAATGTGCTAAATTAGAAACCAATAATAATAATAATAAAATTTTGTGTTAAAGATATATTATCCTATTACTAGGTTGCCGATTATTCCGATGCCACGTTACCGCATTTAACCAAAGTTTTGACACAACGGCTATTGCTAAGAAAAGAACAGGCGGATATATCTGTAATTTTGTTACAACTGATTGCAGTTAACCATCGGCACATACACAGTGGTAGAAACAGTGCTCTCTGCGTGTGTTTTCCAAGAGTTGTGATAAAAAGAAGTCCATTTTTAAACCAAAATCACGTCGAATTTTTTGCGCCTATAACATGTTGATCGTTAATGTGACGTTGCAAAAATTTTCAGGGTGCAGGGGGCCCACGATATTGCCCCCAGACGACATAAAAAATTGACAAAATTTCTTAAAAAAATCCCATTCCAAGTTGAAAATTTAACAATTCCCGCAAAAATTGGCTGAAAATTTGCTTTTATAGTCAATCAAGACGTTTTTGCACTGTTTTTGAGCCTAATTATTAACAATTTTAGCGTTTTTCGCTGAAAAATATTAAATTTTGAAAAATTTTTAATTTTCGACCCCCAAGTTCACGTGTCTGACATAATTCGAATCCAACCAGTTCCGGAATGCCCCCGTTCGTGAACCTGGCCAAATTTTCAACGAACTACGGCATAAATTGCTAAACGCAATATTCACGATATACTAATAACTCTATCGAGATTGCAGAATTTAGTGAAGCATAGGTACACCTACGCCTTTTGCGTACACAGCCAATGAGCTTTCGGTAGCATACGTCGATATGCAATATGTGGATATCACCCAATACCACACAAAGGTAGAACAAAACTAACACCGGTATTGAGTTTCCCATTCCCAAAACCCTCAGGTGAAACTTATCAGCCACCCAAGACGTCAGAACAAATTTCCAAATTTTTGGACGAGAAACCATTGGGGCGCCATACCCCCGTACCTAAAACCGCATAAATTCTGAACCGGAGCCGTAATCGAAAAACGAAGAAGAGGCATCCGCTTTTATCATTTTACTATGAAATAAAAGCAACCAAGGAAAAAAATCGAAAGTTAAGCTAAAAATAACTTTGATTCCGTGAAGGGTACTAAAAACCCTCAGTTTGACCTCTGACCCCGAACCATGAGGCGTCATACCCCGTACCCGTGGAACCATGGGTCACAGATCAAAACCAGCACGGGCAATGAGTCTCCCATGCCCGAAAACCCCCAGCTGAAACATTTCAGCCGCCCAGGACGTCAGAACAAATTTTGGGTCGAGGAACCATTGGGGCACCATACCTCAAACCCCGTAACTCTAGAACCGGAACCGTAATCGAAAAACAAAAAAGAGGCATGGGCATTTATCATTTTACTATGAAATAAAACCAACCAAATAAAAATTCAGAAGTTAAGATAAAAATAACCTAGCTTCCATGAAAGGTACTAAAATGGGATAAAAATCCCTCATTTTGACCTCTGACCCCAAGCCATGGGCCATATACCCCGTACTCATAGAACCATGGGTCACAGAGCAAAACCAGCACGTGCAAAGAGTTTCCCATGTCCGAAAATCCCAAGTGAAATTTATCAGCCGCCTAAGACGTCAGAACAAATTTTCAAATTTTGGGTCGAGGAACCATTGGAGCGCCATACCCCCATAAATCTAGAACCAAGGAATTAATCAAAAAACAAAAAAGAGGCATCGGTATATATCATTTTACTACGAAATAAACCCATACAGAGAAAAAATTCGAAAATTAAGATAAAAATAACCTTGCTTCCGTGAAGTGTACTGAAATGGAGTAAAATGGGGCAAAAAACCCACGTTTTTACCCCTGACCCTGGAACCAGACACCAAATCAAAAACGCTCGGCGACGTACACGGTAAATAGACTATGCCGGTTCATGAAGCCAAAGATAATGAAAATCGGTTAAGTCGTTCCCAAGTTATGGCCGATCACACACACACAGACTGAATTCAAAAGATTTCACCCCTACAACACACAATCTCGACTACGTTTCACTACGATCTAATAACCCCCAGTTCACGCGTCTGGCAAAATTCGAAGCCCCCTGTTCCGAAATGCCCCTGGCAAAATTTTCATCGAATGGAGAAGCCAGTATAAGCTACATATTATAGTGGAAATTTTTCTAACCCCATCCAAACTACGGCATAAATTGCTAAAAGCAATATTCTCGATTATACATTTCAACTAACTGCTAGTTCTATCAGAGGTCATGTTTTTACCATATATGTGTCGATTTTTGATAAGCGGATACTGCTGAATTCATCCCAATATTTATATATAGCTAAATATTTTCCGGATCAGAATGCCCAAATGTTACTGCTATCGTCTGTAACTTTGCAAAGAATGCTCCGATTTGTCTAAACTTCAGCTATGAAAATTTATGCCAATTAGTTGAATGTATTACTTTTCCGTTTCGTTTGATAAAAGGTTAGTTATGGTTTATTACATAATAGCTATGGTTTGATCAGGTTAGCAAATAAAAAGCAATGCCGATTAACCCAACGGTCATAGCGCAGAATCTAGTTATTAATCGTACCCCGGTTGCGGAAGATGCGGCAAATGAGCCTGCGACGGCTGCTGTAGCAGATGCGGATGGTGAAGCGGTGGCTGATGATGATCAGATGGACGAGATAAATTAGCATTGTAGCTTTGCTGATCAAGCTGCGTGGGCAGGCCACCCATCGAAGGTTCCAGGTGTGTGGGAACTGCATTACGAAACTGTTGCTCCTGCTGTTGCCGTTGTGATGGTAGTTGGAACGGCCCCGGCGCCTGAAACGGCATTGGTGGTCCACCTGCCGAAGGCAGTGGCATTTGACCGATGTCTTTGTCGCTGACATTGTGCGGAGGCTGCATTAACGAAGCAACAGCAGAAGTAGGCGGAGAACCATACTGCTGCTGCGCTGGCTGTTGCCGTCCAAGTTGACTATTATCAATGATTCGAAATTGTGACTGTTCCATTTCACTACCTAATGCAGATCTATCACCGTAACCACCATTAGCTGGAATCATATGAGAGCCAGGACGCATTCCCTGTTGCTGACCAGCATCAGACCAACGTGATTGTTGTTGCTGATGCAGAAGAGCACCGTTTATGTTCGCATTAGATAAGCCGGCACCACCGTAGTCAACGACATTCGAATTCGTTGACAAACTACCAGTCGACCCTGGTTGGGACTGCATGCCAATATTAGCAGCCGCATCGAAGGACCCTGACGGTGGCGTCCCAAAAGGTGTCATGTAAGAACTACCAGGCGTCCGGTGTAATGCTGTATTGCTATTGCCATCCTGGTATACCACACCAGAACCCATTTGGGACTGTTGCTGCTGTTGATTTTGCGGCGGTACATGCGGTGCCAAATTTCGACTTGGCAATGATGCCATTTGGCTATTTTCATTATTGCCAATCACTTGTCGCTGTTGTAGCTGAAACTGAGAATTATCATCCATTGTAGCGCCACCATGATATCGTTGCTGTGAGGCTGTGACATTCAGCTGAGCACGTCCTTGATATATGTCTTCCGACACCATACGCGGCTGCTGGCTTAGTTGTTGTTGCATTGGTGTGAAGCTTGCAGCTGGTGCCGTGGTCAATGCGTTGCTCCTAATAACAGCATCGTGTTGCGATGCTAAAACAAAAAGCTGAAAACCTTCGCAAGCAAATCGATTTCATGACGTCATGAGTTCAAGCCCAGTATGAAGTGCACTCACCACGCGATAGACAAAGACTTGTCATGGTACATATTATGCCATCAAAAATTTAAATATCAAGACACGTTATCTTATACTAGCATGAAACCCGGTTTGTAACCGGACAGGCCTTTGGGTAGTTTTTCAGCTAAGACGAACTTACGGTGTGTGATATCCGGCCTCCGGCCGGCGTGTGCCGTCCTCTGTGACTGTATATATAGTCTACAGACTATGTGTGCCAATATTTCTGTGAGTGTAAATATAAGTGTGTACGCTTGCGTGTCACTAATAAGTGTACGCCGTTTTATGTGTCTACTTGAATCTGTGTATTTATTCTTTTTCTATCAAATTAACACAAGAAATATAATTTACCATCAAATATAAAAGCTAATAATTATCCGAAAACCCATTTTCTGACCAGAATACAGTCACGGCTAGAAATAAGTGAAAAATAATCGATCGAAATTTCTAAACAAAAATTCGACCAGTTCCGATTAAACCAAATTTTGTTTAATCTCAAATCAGCGATTTAGATTAAACTTAGTTTTGGCCGCGACAGTAACTGTACGATTGAACGAATCATGTTATTAAATTTAAATGGGCGGAAGCAAGCCAAACATACTTGAACCTAATTCACAGAACATTTTTCGACATGACAAATGTTGCAAAAATTGCTTGAGAAAATCCCGCATAAAATAAGCTTTATATACCGCACAGCCTAATGTAATTTATTTTACAAAAACCTAACCAAACTAACTCCGACGAATATCGACGATATTGCACTGCAATATACTCGATGGATCCTACTGGCAGGAACTTGCCGTTTTAAATGCAATAATTTTGACCAAAAGTATTTAGCAGTCAAGCTTACAGTTTCTTTATTGTCCAAAAATCGAAAGCAAACAGTCCCTTGCTACGCGACGTGGCAACAAAATAATGTAATATGTTTTTGTACTTTTTATTCCACTGACAGAGAATAATTATTGGGCAAGCGAACCGTTGCGCGGCAGTTCTTTGTTGTTTTGTTAGAGGATCAACTATAAATAGCTTCATTAGCACAGGAGGCATTACTGACTGCAGAAATTACGATGCTAACGTTAACTCTGTGTTATTGGAAAAAAACTTAATAGCATTTATTGAAAAAGACCGGGGGAAGCGAAGTTTTGCTTGTAGGAACGGTTCACAGTGCAACTGTTTTTAAGTGACTATGCACACCATAGCCCATCACCGGTCAAATTTCGAATATTGTTACACGTGTAATAATGCACTAGTAACTCGCAAAGCGAGGGGATACAGAGCGCGTGTTGCTACTCTGCGCTTACGTATTGGCTATTACGTCGTTCCGAATTCAGATCCTAAGCACGCTTAGTCCCATTATAACACTATACATCGGCAATACTTAGATGACAATGCTACGGTCATTTTAGTCCGAAGTACTTTTTATTTCTTCTTGTAATGCCTAAAAAGACAAAAACTTTTGAAATTTATAAATCACAAAATTTAATAAAAATTATTTGAAGGGTGATTTTACGTAGTTGGACCCGTAAACTTGCCTTATTTGATGCATTAACGCAAAGTCGAAAACCTATAGAAACGTTCCATTGACGACTTACATACATCTATATTGGAAAAGACGAAATTTTGGTTCTGCACTGTCGCGAGGGTAAATAACATAGCCAATATGGTGTTAAAACAATGAAACCAACTAGTGGGTTAAATAGCTCTATGATCCCATAGCTCACTCCATTGAGCAAAAACTTCACTTCGCTTTTTTAGGTATTTTTTAAACTTTGGCTCATTATAGATCGATAAAAGCAGCTCTGACAAAAATGCATAAAACCTGAATTGTAGTTCTCGATGACTGGATTCTGGATGGTGCCTTCGTATTTCGCTGCGAAGCCCCTATCTCGAAGTATAGGACGGGAAGCGTAGACATCCAGATTGTCAAATTTCAAAATTGTGACCCGTTGTCCCTCTAAGCAAAGGAGTTATAAAAACTTGAATTTATGATTAAATACAAAAATTTTGTGAAGATTCATAGGATAAGCCCGGCCATAAGTTATCGTCTCCACAAAGCTTTGTTACGCTTTTTACCGCTACAAAAAGTATAGGTAGAAACTCCGCTCGCCCCATTCCAATAATTTCCCTTTTTTGTAATGCTAAGCGATCAACGTCATTTTTAGAACAAAAACTAGAAAAGCTGAGATCGATCCACTACTGTGTCATTTTAGCTATACGGGGTTTCACCAACAATTTGAGTTATAACTCTTGCAAGAGGCCAACCAAGACGGAATCCTCACATCCAGAGCTAAAGCTTTTCTGTTACACAATTCTCCTGTCACAGCATCCGCTCCAGACGTAATAAAGTCCAGTTAAAACACAATGAAGAAGAAATTATTTTGACAAAGTCTGTAATTCTTGTTGTCGTAGGAGTACGAGTAACTAGGCGCCCACAGTAGTTGCATAAATAGTTCGCGATGAACACTTGACGAAAGGTGTTACACCCATGTCACGCAACGCCATAATGCGCTGTGGGTGATGCACTCGTATTTTTGCGTTGTGTCCACTTTTACGAAAGCGGGACAAATTTACCCCTTTCGATAAGTCCATTTAACACTCTTTGCTCGAACTGATCAACTTTGGTACAAACCTTTGGGCAACGCCAAATTTGGAAAGTAGAACAAAGGTACGAAATTTTTACTCCCCAAAAGCGTACATATGACGTAAAAAATCGACAACGTTATCCCACAATATACATAACGTAATGTGACATGAGTGTCACACCGTTCTTCACAAGTTTATCATGGACTGTAGGTTGTGCTATATACATCTATACATGCCAACCATTAAGCAGGGAGTAACCGGAATTCCGGTTCCGGCGAAATTCGTGTTCCCGTTGCGGTTCCGGCAAAGGGCAAAAACCATACCGGAACCGGAATTCCGGTTTAAAAAATTTGTTTGAAATTTTCCACGTTTCTGCTTCAACAAAGGAGCTTGTTAACAAATCAAAGCCACGTCGATGCTTGTAGCAGCTATTTTACACATCCAGAAGTCTGTGGGGTACGCTTCAATTAAACCGGTCCAACTCGGTAACAGAGTATGGCTTACGCAGAAGTACTTAGGGTATGCTTGGCTAACATAAATTGCTTCAAGAACCCGCCAATGTGCTTGTAAACTTGGTAAATCAGTCTAAATTGAAGTAAACTAAGGTTATCTGCAACGCAGCTAGAAACTGCTTTCTTGGCAAAGAACTGTATTTATTGAAACTGTGCGAGCAGCATCACAATGTGTCTCATTTATAGCATTCTGATTAGAAAGTTATCATCATTATCATCTAATTTACGGGCACTGTTTGTCCAAAACTTCCGGGCACTAGCCTAAACAGTGTCCCTGCCCACTGATCAGAAAGTTACATTCTATCTATTACGTATTTTCTCTTAGAATCATATAAACCAATAATTTCAAGTTTCCTACAGAAGAGCATGTAACAAACGTATGTGTAGTAAAGGAAGGCGACTGGAGACAGAGCGAAAGTGTGTATTCTACGCTCCAAGCTTTGTAAGCATATTCGATTTGACACAGTATACGCAATGGTGTATAGTGGAAGGCAGTTTTTGCTCTGGGTGTCCAAAAATCGACATATTTGATCGATAAATAAACATTATTAGCTTCCTCAGTCTCTTTAAAGTTTCATAAAGGCAATAATACCACCGCAATACATTAAGTTTAATGTAAAAGCTATTTTTAATGCATTTTAAATCCACTATACCTTGATTTCTTCTTTCATCTGTTTTACTATATATAAATTTCTAAGACCAAGTTCCGGTTCCGGATCCGGTTTAAATGGACGGTTCCGGTTGCTGGTTCCGGCAAATTTCGGTTCCGGTTATTCCCTGCCATTAAGCTAATACTTATTTTTCAGTGATTACCCTTACCAATACATCTGATTACGCAAAATTCACACTGATTGTATGCAGAAGGGAAAATTTACTAACTGTGTCACTTCAAAAACAATCTGTGTCACTTCACCTGCAAACAAAGATGACAAAAATAATAATAAACAAGCACAATAAATCGCACTACACAAAGCTCACCAGTTACTGATTGACCCGCCATTGCGCCACTCAAAACAGTACTGTTGCTATTCGCCACGAAATCTTCCGCTTCTGATTCATCAGCTAACAAGCCAGGACGCGGAGGACGCTTCACGACAGCGGCTACAAATAATTCATTACAGATCGTTACGCAGCGACAGTAATACTTATTGAGCGAAAAAATACCGACGCTTCTTTTAACAGATCCGAACAGCTACACGAACCATTAAATTCTTCATCTATTTCACACTTCCCCAATCCTGCGGAACGACAAAACTTACTTCGTCCGAAACAACATGAATTTTTGATTACAACAGCTTTCAATAGCATGCCGCTATTGCTTAAGCATAACCACGTTGCACCTTACCACCGCTTCTATGAAGTTTTCCTTTGCGCCGATACCAGAGACTGATCACCCAGCCAGCGACATAATGGACCCAAATCCATTGCGATGAAACCAAGCTGAAACAAAAATATATTACTCTATTATATGGAAAGACAAAAACGTCAATAAAATAAAGTATACTTTGACCCCCTGCAAGTGACAAAATTCGCTTTCCACAAGAATTTATAAATTTACATTTGCTATCTATGTAAAGTTACACACAATTCCAATGAAATGAAAGAATGTTTTCTTACCAATGATGTGCTTCCACAAGTGAAACAATACGAATAGGGCAACAAATCAGCATTGATAAATAATATCATAGAGCTTTGAGGTTGGTGACAATACCTTTGTACATAGTGTCAATATAGTTGTACCACAGAAGAAAATGAATAATCAGTTATTCATTACATACAACGTAATACCTTTGTGTCGGGTTTAAAGCTTATTCCAACGCTCCACAGTATAATTATTGAAGTTTAAACCAAGTCAAATCATTTTGCTTGCTGGTCAAAGCAGTTTTGGAGTGTAAGTACGTAGTTCACGGGTACAGAGCCAGAGTGTTGAACGTGGCGTGTTCAAGCATTTATCCTTTTGTTGTTTATGAAATACAGAGTTCTACACTAATTAATTGTTGTTGCAGTTTCACCCGTTTGTGTGACGTGAAGTTACAAACCGGAAAACCACAGGTAAATAATAATATTATTATACATATTATGTTTTCGTGATATTTTTCATTTTAGATAAGGAAAATAGATTAAGTAGCACTAAAATGAAACTATCGAAATAGGCTCTTTATAAAACATGAGTGAAGTATATTTTTTGCTTATAAACAGTACATAATACGTCCCTGTATCCATGTGGGTGTGTTCCATGTTTTGCCATCAGTGGTATATTCGTACATTATATGTACGTATATTTACTTTGTAATTTTACCCAAGTTCAAAGAAGGCTAAACATAAACAACTTGCTAATGTAGAATTACGGGAACATAAGGTAATCACGTATTTTTTAATGTTATCATGAGTGCACAGCCATAAATTGGGTAGCCGTTTCCAGATTACAGCGTTAAACTGTTATACGAATTTTTGATTTGAAACTCGTAGGAACATCAACTAATAGCGATAGCATTTATATAGCAAGCTTATTCAGTTAAATCTAAGTCGCGATTATACCGCCTGGCCTTATTGTCATGCTTATAAAATGCTAAACTAGTTCATCTACTGCTTAACTGCATTCATTTAAATGCTGTTTGTCCTGTGTTGTACAGAAACGTAAATATGATTGTGCTGTTTTGTCCATTCGCTGAAAGTTTTGTCATGGTACATAAACTGGGAGCCACTGGTTCGGAACAGATTTTGTCAGGTGTGAACTGGGGACGAAGTGGGGAGCTTGAAATCTAGTTAATTTCAAAATTAAATACTTTTCAAAATTAGAAAATAGTTAAAATTGTTACTAAATGGCTTCAGAAACAGTATAAAATCGTCTTCGTTGATTATGAAACCAACTTTTCAACCAATTTTTTTCTGAATTTAATCAAATATTCAGAAAAGTTCAGAAAAGGAATTCAGAAAAAATATCAATTTTTATGTCAACTGGGGGTGTACTGTTTTTACCAAATGAAGCCAAAAATTTTGTCAGGGGGCCAAAACCGGGCATCATGGTTTTTTTGCCCGGAGGAACCGAAAAATGCCATGCCCTAACTTTGGAGACGCCAGGTGTTTATGACATGCCGGCTCAAAATATGGAAGACAAAGATTAAAAGTAAACTTTTCATCTTAGAGTTATATTATAACAGCGTTCCGTACAAGTGAAAATAAAAAGTGCCGGAAATAAGTGCCGTTCGTTATTGCGGAAATGCTCGCTCGCACGAAAACCGTCATTTCTGGCGCGAGCTCTGTATGCATATTATATTTAATCGCAGTATGAATTGAGTAGTTGAAAATGACAAATACTTCGACACGACATCAGGCCATTGGCTATTTTTGGCTACAGCCCCAGCCGGAGAACTGTCAATATTGAACCAACACCACCTACCGTCGATGTCATCGGCGCCGATTAGAAATTGCACCTTTTCAGCCAAAAATTCCCTTTTTGTCACCAATGGCGGAGCTGCAGCACATTGGGAATATTTGAATTATATTTTTAAAGGCCTAACATTGCGGACTAGTTTTGTTTGCAGTTTCGGGCTCAGCATTAAAAAACTCATCGGTCAGACTTCATTGCCGAAAATTCTTTCATATATTTTGACCTTAGGGGTTAAAGCCCGAGCATAGCGATACGGTCGCCGCTGAGCACTAAAAGACATGGCACTGAAATACAAGATCGTGTAACTAACACGATATTTGAACTGACAAATTGGTTCTTGTCGACGTCAACAGTTTAACAATAGCGCCGAGGCACTTGAGCTATTTTACAATTATAAAAAGTTTTTTTCGTAAAACTATCCAAAATGGATTATCTAATGGAATTGTTCATTCTCAACACGTGTTTACGACCCCTAATAAGCTGTTAAAATTTAAGACCCGCAATGTATAAAGCACTAAGTAAGTACCTTGAAGACGAAAATATAAAAAAGTGTCTTCAATTTCGTAAATGGCCATTTTCTAATCCACCTTGAGTTATGACACAAGACATACCAAACCTGTACCCTCAAAACTAATAGTTTTCGATCTGGAAATAGTCTAACCCAAAAAACAAGTGCCACATAGTCAACACATTGAAATGTACTAAGAATCGTTATCGTACTTACCACTAGTAACATTTCATCTAGCAAAACTGTGTACATTAGCTTATAAGAATTTGTGTACATGTAAGACTACGACATTCAGATGTGCTATGTCTAAATACTATGCGATGGATTCGGCATGTGGCTTCAAAGAAGCTTCATGTTCTTGAGAAAATATTCCCATTTATCACAATAGCCAAGTGATATTGATCTTTACATTTACAGCATGAATACTAACTATAATGTGTAATATTGTTCTGAAATTTTATATTTCGAACAGCTTCTATAATTTATTGCTATCACATTTTTGCTCAGGATTATTTGCGAAGACCAATAGTATAAGCTAAAGTGGCCTAAAAACTATACTACACCAAAGTTCATGATATAGTAAAAAACGGCCTCGCAATGCAATTAAATTTAATTAATTATAATGTAATGCACCTCACGCATTCAACTAATGCTAACGACAACGAATATTCATTGGTTTATAAGCAACTTAAAATTGCACCGATATATATATCAGATTTTACCTGAAAATTTTTCACTAGACACCAATACATGAGCGTGTCACATTTAAAACAACTTCTCACATTTAAACCAACTACCCACACAGACGATCGCTGCCTGGCGTATCACCATCTCACAACTTTGTGAAACAGTATTTTAGTGAAGACTCCAAGCACGCTAGCTACCGAATTTACTCGAGGACACCTTTTGATGTCGCAAGATTTTAGCCATACATTATCATAAGTAAGGAAAGCGGGAATTGAAACGAAGCTGCGATGACTCAAAGCGACTCTTAGTGATAGCTATCCATTTGTATGTACCTATGCGGTTTATCAACGTTGAAATGACAGAGCGGCGAACCATGAAAACCAGTGTCATTATAAACGCAGAAAAAGTTGTATGCAAAAATAACTTGTTGTAATTATAATTTTTGTACACATTTCTATATAATTTTTTGTGTCTATATACTGCAACATTTTATAAAATTTCAGGAAACATTCAGTTTTCTAAAAGATCACTAAAGATCTCATACATATCACATTAAAAAATTTAAATTATATATTTTTGTTTTTGTCAGTCGGTTTTGTCATTCGTCTCAACACCGAGTACATAAATCAGAAATAAGCTAAATGCAACAAAAGTCTGGGATATATATTACATTAGGTCCATTATTGCAGTTTGTAACCACAAACGCATGGCTTTTACGAACGTTATTACATATTAGTTAAATGTTATTTGATCAACTATGTATATCGTTAATAACGTATTGGCATATATTATACACATACTAGATTTTACTCATAACGACAATAATTTATCAATGCTCTCTTTCTTATCATCGAATCATGCAGATAATTTGACAATATTCTGCATATCAATCAGTCCATAACAACTGACAAATCGCCCAAAGCGTTGTAAAATATTTTCATTGCAAACATTTTGTTTCTATCCAAGTAACCAACGGTAGTTTTATATCGTCACGTTGACCGCTTAACGATGAATTATGAATCTCCATGGGGTATTCGATATATGCATGTATATCATAAGTGTTCTAGGTCCGCTGAGTTGGGCGGCGGGAGAGTGAGGTTGCGGGGCCTTAGTTTGGCTAAATATAATTTAACGGGACCGATCATTACGGGCTAAGCCTTATCCCATATGGACAACCATGATGTATATATAGTTGACCTCATGAGCAACAGCGAACATTTTGCTCATCAAAAAAATATTTTATATATATAAAGTTCCAAATCAAAGACGGGCATACACTTGGGTTATTATCAATGTTCTAGGCATTGGTACGCGCGTCATCATAGAATCGTTCATACATTGCGTTAAACTCAAATGAGAGAATCTACAAAATGAACTATTATAATTATCAGAAATGAACTTTAAGACTCGAATTAGTAAAATCAAGAGTGCACTAGGTAATAGTATGACATTTCCATGCACTCTAATGTAAAGTTATGTTGGATGACACGGGCGTTTTAAGCCTGATCCCCTTCGTTTATGGAGAGGGGGTCGTCATGCACAGACCCCCACGTGTTGTGGGGAGTAGTTCGAACCACCCCTGATTTGATGGGGGTCGATTTATATGCAGCTAGCTACTGGATCAACCGATCCATGACACCCCACAACAAAATAATGTATAACGATCCCGGAAATGAGGGGGTCAGGCCGAAAACTCCTCTCATTCAGTACGGCATTAGACAGAGTGTAGGAAGGTGTTATACTTTTCCCTAATGCACGCTTGCTAAAATTGATTGTTTAGGAAAGACACTTTTGTAGTCACTTAATAACACTGTAGTGGGGACATGTACCCGGATGAGCTACACTCAACATTGCTGGTGCTCCGATGCGTGACCATCCGTGCTGACTCTCCGATTTAGCCACGGCCTCTAAAGGCGCTCGTCCCCATTGTCTCAATGATAAGTCTGTGAATAGCTGCTCCGTGTATAACAGCAATGAATGTCTCCAGGTTTCAAAGGAACATCCACGTGGTCGTTTTCAACCTGGTGGTTCATCTGCAGGCCGAATCCGTTTTGTAACCTATCTGTCAGTAAACATTACCACGCTTCTCAGCCATCGTGGGCACATCGCTGCTATTGTGTGCAAAATGTTGCACTTCTGGTTCACCAAGGTATACTGTGTGTAGTTTAAAGTCTGTCTACACCGCAAATGAGCAGTTTCTTGACTTTCAAGTGATAAGCGCTAGTGAGTCAGTTTCCGCACCGTAATGCAAAACTAGAATTACGCACGCGTTGGAGATCCTCCATTTCGAATAACAGATTCGAAACATTTTGGCGTCCCAGCCACTCCAACCTCAAACTTGTGCGAAAACAATAACACACCAGCATGCCTATAGTTCAGCCGTAACACACAGGGACCACCCAGAAGACAGAACAAGAAAATCTACAGCTGTAATACGAGCACTGAGGGTAGCCGGAACGAAAATCGATAGTCGCCGCTCAATAAGGACAGTTACATTCAGTGTAATCAACTGACGTAAGGATGCGCAGAGGAAAACATTTCAAACCTATTCACAGACTGCGAAAACTTTGCTGCACGCACGCAACATCAGCGACCGTGTCAAAAAGTCAAAACTTTTTGTCGAGATAGCTATGCCAACCTCAAAGTGCCAACAAAACAACAACACACCAACGTTTCCTATTCATAGCAATACGGCGGAAATTTTTAGTATATACCCCATTAAAATTGCAGTACCGTTCGTATTCTTCGAATACTCAGAAGCACGATGACTTGTAAAAAATACAATTTGACATTCCAAACATGAAACATTTTCGGTGCCACGCAGTGTTCCAATTGATTACACAACACAGGTTGTGCACACTTAAACTAACACGTTTAAATGGGTGTAAAGTCAACACCTAATAATTTACCACGCACCTGTAGCCAGATCACAACTCATGTATTAACCCGGGAATATCCGGAACCGTTCCTTTTAAACCGGATCCGGTACCTGGTCTTCGAAACTTATATATAGTAAAAGAGATGAAAGAAGATACAACGGATTTAAAATTTGTTAAAACTAACTTTTACATTAAACTTAGTGTATTGCGATAGCATTATTGCTTTTTTGAAACTTTAAAGAGACTGAAGAAGCTAATAATATTTATTTATCGATCAATGTCGGTTTTTGAACATCCAGACCTTTGTCTCCAGTCGCCTCCCTTACATACGTTTGTTAAACGTTGTTCTGTAGCAAAGTTGAAAGTATGGGTTTACATGATTCTAAGAGAAATTAATGAAGGTAATATTCTGATCAGTGGTCAGAGACAATGTTTACGCTAGCGTTGGGCAACCAGTGCCCGTCAGTTAGATGATAATGATGATAACTTTCTAATCAGAATGCTATAAATGAGACAAACTGTGATATTACTCACACTGTTTCAATAAATACAGTTCATTGCCAAGGACGCAGTTTCTGGTTGTGTTGCAGATAATGTTACTTTGCTTCAATGTAGACTGATTTGCGAAGTTTACAAGCGCACTGGCTGGTGCGTGACGCAATTTATTAACCAAGCTTAGGGCTAAGTACTTCTACGTAATCCAGTTGGAGCGGTTTAATACGAACATACCCCGCAGACTTCTGAATGTGGTTTTCATCAACCTGGTTTTGTTTTGTCAACAAGCTCCTACAGGTTAAGATGAAAAATTCCTACTGAAATTATATAACCTACTTACGTTTCACACGGCAAATTGCTGAGTTAATCTTTTCTTTTGCTTTGTTGTATTGGAACTTGATCATTGTATATATATTACATATTTTTGGACCACAGATTAAGTACAAATCTGAAAAATTTCCAAAAAAATTTAAACCGAAATTACGGTTCCGGTATGGTATGGAACCGCAACCGGAACATGATTTTCGCCGGAACCGGAATTCCGAATATTCTCTGGTATCAAACGTTTTTAAAATTTCGGGTTTCGGAGTATTTGTAATTAAAGCTATAGCTTAGATACCTTTACTCTGACAACATGTTCTTTAAAGCAAAGGCGCAGTTCTAAATTAAATGATCCTGCAGCCTCCATTCTTGCTTGACAAGTAGAAAGACGTTAGATGTAAATGAATATATCGGGCGGACAATATGGTGAAAATAACAAAATAGTTAAATCAGCGGCAGTCTTTTTTATTTTTGGTCCCAAAATGTGATGGATATGTTTAGCTTTTTTTAATTTTTTAAAAGAATTAGACGTCTAATGAAAAGAGTTCTAAAAATCTTCTTTTTCGTTTCCAATTCGCTTATCTAGTGATGTTTAACATTAATAACGGATATATAAAATAGCGATGCAAACTTGACAAAATTTTTCGGCATAGCTTTTTACAATTTTTTTTAAAAGAATTAGCCGTCTAATAAAAATAGTTCTAAAAAACTTCTCTTTCGTTTCCAATTCGCTTATCTAGTGATGTTTAACATTAATAACGGATATATAAAATAGCGATGCAAACTTGACTAAATTTTTCGGCATAGCTTTTTACAATTTTTTTTAAAAGAATTAGCCGTCTAATAAAAATAGTTCTAAAAAACTTCTCTTTCGTTTCCAATTCGCTTATCTAGTGATGTTTAACATTAATAACGGATATATAAAATAGCGATGCAAACTTGACTAAATTTTTCGGCATAGACTGGACCCCCGTCTGGTCCCGACGGGTCCGCACCAACTACGTAAAAATCTCTTTTCAGTTAAAATCATGAAATTTTTTGTGTAACAATCTAGGAAATTTGCTTTTGGAGGCAATTATGACCTACATCATGTTTACAGTATCTGTTATGGTAATACATGTTTACCATTTCCAGCATAAATTGTCTATTTCGTACAATGTTGAAGAAACTTATGCATCGGAGGCGGATTGAGTCTGACTCGTTTCGGTGACAGCCTTGTACGTGAGCCACCACGCTATTTAAGAGCTATTGCTCGTTTCTTTAAGGACTCTCACAACGCGGGCGAGCAACAGCGCTTGCACAACCGCACCACAAACTCAATTAGCGTTTCGCGTCACAATTTACGCTGTCATAAATGCGGAAAAGGTTAAGTATTACACATGAACTTTGAGTACCAAATCTAATTTAGGACAAACATTTTGCTAATTTACATGTCCGAAGACATAATGAAATATATTTTGTGCTCCTCTATAAAACGCTACTCGAAAAGCACTCCGCTTGGTTGCTCGCTCTGATTCAACGAGCAGTTCCTGGCTGAATGAAACCGAATGTGTGTCGAAAAAATTTATACAACCGTTGATAACTATAGCATTTATTTTTGGTTAAAAATAAATCCTTGCTGTTGCGTTGTACGTTTATTGTCAAACATATTTCCACATTTTCAGCTATGTAACCAATTTTTATCAAGTTATTGTAAAGAAGTAAAGTATGCGAAATATATATACTAAATGTACAATACTGACATAGTTTAACAGCTAGAGATATTATTTTTTCTGAAAACTGTTGTTGGCTAATTGTTTTTGCACAGATACCAAACATTTTACTAAACTAGTAAACGTAATAAATTACAAAAAATGAGCGGAGCAAATTGGGATGATTTTAAAACTTACGTAAAATAACTAATTAGCTACTTAATTAATTCGCTAATTAGCATATACGCCCAAGTTTTAGAGCCTCAAAAATGTCATATTCATGATCAGCAACACCGAAAACCCACATGTTCATGCAATTTTCGTCTGAACTAAAATTATGCTAGCACGGTTAATTAAATTACTAATTATTGACCAAAACAAATTTTGACAAAAACTATGTCTCTTGCACCTTAAGGATATTAAGCTTTTTATGCAAAAAAATTACAATGGGGTAAGTAGTTATTGAGGAATTTGACAAAAGGAGGGACAGACGGTGCCGATTTTAAGCCCACCGACGAAAACAAACCCGCTTCGCTTCGTTCCACTCAATAACATATAGTCAGCGAAATTGGCTGATGGTCTATTCAAAGATTTTGCATTATGCCAATTTCATTTCGCAAAGCCATAAATTCCTAAATCAACAGTATCCATGCTCACGCTTAAACAAATACAGTAGCTAGGTCCGTTTGATATCGATTTTTACTTGTAATAACTCTGTCTTAAATTCGCTTATCTTTCGAATTCACAGTTATATATATTGTTTGTAGCTGTTATCTCGGATCCGCAACAAACCCAAGCTTGAATTTACTGTCACAAGAGACCATTATATTATAAATTTTTTCTAGAAAAGTGTGACAATTGGTCATACTCATTACTTCATGTAGTCGTTTTTGGCCTACACCACCGCCCCCAATAATTGCAGAGCACCAAAGATGCTCTGGTCGCGTATGGGCTACCCCTTTTCTGAAATTAGCCTAACTTTTCTTCCAAAAATTTCCACTTATCTTTTTCCATCCGCAAATTTTTCTGCTACAGATCACGTTAAAACATACCTACTTCGTAATATACAAGGCTTAAAGTTTGAGGCACGGAACAAAAATTAACCACAGCGAAAAAAATTTGTACTGACTGGATATTAATATCTAAAAAATGTGTGCACAGTGTGCGTATATAAACTAACTATACCAATCTTTATCGGAATAACGTGTCACACTTAATTAGGAAACCTAAGTTTTTCCGAATACTGGCTGGGTTGGCATGAATAAAAGTTCGGCCCTAGATACAAGTTACCCAAACATTATTATTGATGGAATATACATTGTGTGAATTATACAAGGGATGTTTTAATATCTAAATATTTGACGTATAGCAGCGGCAATAAATAGTAGGCTGTGGAGCTTATAATAAGCATATAGAGTAGCCAGCTTGAAAAAGAGCGCTACGTTTACTGACATGCTACATTTGGGACCCTCTTCCCAAATACCACCATGCTCGTTCCCCCCACAAAACCCATATTTTCAACTTATTTCATTTCTTAGTAATGTCTCTATTCATAATTTTCAGAATACAAAACTTATTTTTTAATATTAATAACTACTATAACCAAGCTAAAACGCTATATCATGCCTGAAAGTACAAGTTTATACGTGAAAATATGGGAACGTGTAGCATAAGAAGGAAAAAATTAAGCCACTTTTGGAAAATTGGTCATACGTATGCCACACCGCATTATATCAGTTGTGATATGACGCTACCGACTGCTGCAATATTTCACTTTTAAACTGAAGCAGGAAACATGCCCCTTCCCTATAAAAACTGTGTCATCTCACATCACACACAATGCATTGTGACAAGTGTCACACTCTGGTTTTAAGGTTCTGCCATGAACTTTTGGTGTAGAATTCTAGTTGTCACCAAGATATATACTACGTTTCTTTAGATTTCACACCAAATATAATTTTAGGATAATCGTAAATTTTATCTGTGTTTTCACAACCAAAACAAAAAAGGAAATCTAAGAAGCACATGATAGTAAGTACACAATACTTCAAGTATACGGCAGCGCTATGAAATCAACAATTCGGCGTTTTTTTAATTTTAATAACAATTGTTTACCACAATAAATATGTGGTGATTTTGACAGATTTCATGAGCTATTTTAACCATAAACCCAAAATGCATTAAACCTGGTACCGTAGTTTGTGCAACACGTACCATTTCTTGCATGTACCATTTAATTTACATATAAACAAAAATTTCTATTTGTCACTATATAGAGTATATAATTTTATATACACATTGTGTATATATATGTATATATATTTATATAATGTATATAAAACATAAGACAGGTGTGAATTTATGCCTACGTCAAGTTGACACGTTTTACTGTTGATATGCCACATTATATATCTGTATACATATAACTTGACTGATTTCATTGCTTTATATACAACTACGATAATAGCTAATAAGTATATTATACGACAGTTCCGCAAGATTTCTGGGTCGAACACAAATAGGGTTTCTCAATTACGTTTAACCTAAGTAGAATCGAACTCTAGTTACTAGAGGGAAGAAACAGCTTCACAAACTGTTTTGTTCAAGTGAAGTCCATAAATAAGTTTTAAGCAACCCGATCTTATAAACATTTTATGTAGACTTTTAAGCAACCCGAAACCGAACAAAAATCTACGTTTGCAAAAAATGACTTACATGTAACTATTCTACTATTCTGCGATTTTTTCAAATTATGTTCCAGCAAAACATTTCCTGATTTTCGACAAACGGCAAAGACTCGAGTTGCTACTACGTATTATACAACAGGCCCCTGGCGTTCCTTTTAGCGTTCTCGAACAAAGTTCTTCTAAACTAATAACAACTCTAAAACATACCTACATTGAGAAACAAGTACATATATCGTTCAGTGCAAAGACTTAGTCTTTATGTAAGTAACCCAAACGGAAACATCATAATATCCATCTTATGTTGCCTTGAAATTGTTTCCACGCATGTCTCACACGTTTCAATCCCACAAAAATGCGTCAAACCTGTGGGGACACGGAATTTGTTCTAAAAGTTGCACTTTACATTTTTAATATGAAATATTGCGATGTACAACTCAAAATTATTTTGCTGTTTCGTGCATTGCTCTATAGTACGAATTCGGCACTGCTAGAACAATCGTGCCACGGTAAATCAATAATGTACATCAACGATACAGGTAATACCTAATAATACGTAATAATTAGTATTTTTCAATACAATAATATCTCCGTACTAATAAAATAAAATAAGCCTTTTGTAGTTGAAATAAAACAGAAAAAAACGAAACGACAATTATTATAATTTTGTGCATGCAGAATTATACTACATAAAGCTGTTAAATCAAACATTACCTTCCATTTTGGAGGTTGATTCTCTTGCATTTGACACACACGGCTAGAGTGAAACAAAGATTGCAGTAGCTGAAAGCGGTGAATGATCAAACGACTCTAAATATGTTTCAAAATTCGGATACATAGCTGTCCAGCTGGTAGTACAACCGAAATTGTTGAAAATCCGACGAAAGCACTATCAAAAAATATAACAAATAAAGTTAAGGAATTAGATGGGTAGATCTTACAGCTTGGCTTTGTTTGATCTTTTTATTACAGCATAAGCGAGGATGCAGTAGAATATGCTGTTAAACAGAAAACGTTTCACAAAACTGGAATTAACTAGTATATATTCGTTTAATAATTATCCCACAACGTTGGTTCCGAATATTCAAAAATATCAAATTATTAAACGAGGAATCGTTAGCTTTTTGTATAATGCCTTTTGAGCACCAACATATGCTGTACTCACCGCCTGATATGGACCTTATTCATGATCGACGAATGTACGATCTCCAAGTTTCGTGTAGATTATATATGCTAATTTGTTTAATTAATTGCTTTGCCACAACCTTACATGCCAAGTTGACTGGAACCCAGGGCAAGAATAAACCCTCTGCATCTAATATGATATCATCAGACGTATTCGATGCTAATTCTAGAGCGAGGGTTAGCGAAAAATTTCACCCAGATCAAAGAATATTCTAAAACAAATAGAATACACCAAAGTTTTACAATAATTTTCTTTATTCCAAATAACTCCGACCGCAACAATGGTGTAAAAACATAAGTAGTAATAATTTCGATATCTGAAACTGGTAAAGTGTCACGTCCCGTTTTGCCCGCATAGCCGTATAATGCCAAGGTTTCCCTCTCGAATAATCGTACGTACAATATTGTTATCCTATAAGCCTAACTCTACGACTAAGCGTAAGGTTAGCCTGGGCCTACGATATTAAAATTTACATTTTAGACCTGATGCAGTCATGTCAAGTTTCCCATCTCTCTCCCTTCTGTTATAGGGAAAAGATAATTTGACAAGATAAAAATAAGTGCGTCGCGTTCTCTGTATCTGAAATATATGCTGCTTCTAAAATAGAATAATAACGACTAAAATGTTACACTTTGTTCAAGAATAGCCCTTCTCGTCAAAAGAGTTTGTGACGGTAAACAACGACAATCACGTTGTTGGCTTTGCAAATAACCATGAGTGTTTTAATACTGCTTAGCAAAATTTCATCAAAAATTAACTCTTTGCCAGCAAAATATGCAATTTGAGTATAGCGTTGGAATATGAATCTCCACGAAATCTAAGGCGATGTAAATTTTGATGACCGCTAACTTTATGCAGTCTATGTACCGGATGCTACAACCAAGAGTTCACTGTAGTAAATTTGTAAAAAAGCATGACACTCAGTCATACTCATGTGTTGTGCCTTATCCGATGATGTGGTCAATTTTCGTCTTACCCCCTTTCAAGGTTCCCATGGGGCACACTTAAAATTTCTTGAGGTGGTAACGACTAACAGGTCGCTAGGAATCAATAAACGTAGAGCAGGAGTGTAAATTTCTGGCGGTGCCTGATACTGCTGTAAGCTCATTGGTAGTTGACGACCTATTAGCCACTACTTCCCAACGAATTTTAGGATGTGGGGAAGTGGAAGGCGATAGCCCAAAAATACAACTTGGAATCGTTGTGAGGGGACGCCGAAAAACGACCACACTATCGGATAAGGCACAGCACATGAGTATGACGAAGTGTCATACTCTTCTACAAATTTATTATAATAGACTCTTGCTACAATTAACACAAATCAATTTTGTAACAAAGTTTGTATATCAAATCTCAATGTACAAGCAAAGCAGTTCCAAAACTCTAGAAAAAGTACACGCTTGCATCCGTTTAATGTATTAGGACAAACTGGACGCTGTAAACAGAGAAAATTTAGCAACCTTACTACGGTTTGTATCACATCTTGGCTAATTTGGACCAAAAATTGTGCAATTTTGTCTATTACGATGTCTAAAATAACGATATACTCACTCTTAAAATAAGTGCATAGAAGGCTAACTCTCAGGATATACAAGCACATCGTTCCGCTTAGTCAGAATTTTTTAATTACACTTTTTCAGGATATTACGTATTTATAATTTGGCTCATAGCCCGAAAACCAAGATCCCGGACCATACCAAATTTGCACCATTTAGATACTGTAGCGTGAAAGGATTGATTCGACCTGAATAGGCTACATGTTTTGATGAGATTTAAAAAATATTAATTGAAATGTATAAGCGAGCACCCGTACGGCCAAAATAATTAAGTGTACAACTCACGCAGGCTTGCAAGAAATCATCGAGCCAGAACAACCATAGATTTAGACGTACAATTATATAATTATATTAAATGTGTTAATTTTAACTTATTGTAAAGCTAACTTTGCGATTCTGCAACTTCGCCGATTTCTTGCTCAAAATCTCATAAAACACTTTTTGTATTATGTACAAGGAACAATGTTTTGAATTCGGGCATACAGATGGGCAAAACTTTGTAGGCGCAGCCATACGAAAAATCTCACTGACTCCGTTTCAATAATTGAGAATTTTGTCGATTATAGTTAGTTTTAATGGGTATTATTTTAATACCAAACCAGCTGCTCTTGTTAAAAGATATTTTGTATCAAATAATATTGTCATATCTTTAATCAAATTTGTAGTATTGCTATTTGTATGAAGAGGCTAAAATGCTACATCCACTCAAACCCAAACCATGTACCTCACTACGATTTCAAATACTGTTTTCTTCGTGTGACTAATAGTATATATACTTAAAATAAGCACCTTTTTAAAATTATAACTTGGTTTTTTCTCAGATTTTAGATTGTCACCCGAAAAATCACAAAAATCACTACACATCGGAAGTCAAATAATGTATTAATATATGTTTATATAAGCTCCTAGTGTGGAACTATCGTATTGACCAAAGCAATCAGTATACCATTGCGCTGCAATTACTGACTTCTCCAAATTGCTAGAATTACTGGCTTCTCCAAACCGGTTAAGGGGCCCCGAATTTTCAACCCCAAAAACGTTCCCCAACCAAGAGGCCACCCCCAGCCGCGAGAATTTTATATCCAAAAACCATGTTGATCCAAACTCCAGATATTTTTCCGACCATCTCACTCCCACTCACCTTTGCCGGACTTGTAGAGAAGCCAAGATTACGGAAGTCCTGTATGCAAAAGATGGCTACAAATTGATAAGTGACTACATTAATTAACGGTATTCAGTTCGTTACGATATAACAAAATTTATTAATGTGCGGATCGCGCTTATATCGAAAATAATTCCACGCTCCGATGCCGCTAACACCCACCAAAGCATTGATTTATTAATGCTCGTTGAAGTTCAGAAATGTACGTGTGTCATAGCATAACATGTTTGTTGCTAATCAGCCGTTTGATTCACTCTCAAAAGACCAGTGTGTTCTTTATTAGTAGTCCATAAGCCATATTTCCAATCCGTGATTACTTAAAATAGCTTCGCCACTTAATTGTTTCAGTCGCCGACACTATACCAAGTAAAACTAGGTGCCGTTGTAGGTACAATTCTTATTTTACTTGTAATCAACATGATCCCATGGCGCTGTACGCAATAAACATAGTTTACTCCTGAAAAGAGATCACCGAATGCGATACCGCCAGACAAGCTTGCCAATGAAACGATGACTGCGGTATATAATTATCTGACATAAGCTGGTCGTAATCCCCAACTTTGCGAATGTCAATTTTGCAGACCACAATATCACGAGAGACGTTATTATCCACATGAGCCAAATGTGGATACTGAAAGCTTAATTTAGAATCCAAATACATGTAGAGACTCGAGATTTTGGCTTCGTCAACAACACTGGGAGATTTACATTGAAGAGTTTAAAATACAAAGTGCCCACTGGTCCAACACCTCTCACGATTCCGCCTTTTCAGTACTATCTTTATTCAGATTACTATGCCAACCTCTCCAAGCTAGATTCATGGCATTTTCGGAGCCTCCTGGTAAGAATTTTATGCTTCCCTTGGGTAAACACACCTGTCACTTAAAGTAACAAAACGTTACAAAAATGCTTGTGAAGTTAAAAATTTGATTAAACAAAATAAAAAAATTGGAAAGTTGCTCTTAACATCAGCAGAGACATTTTTGCGCCGTTTCTGAGGGGTTTTGTTAAAAATATTGGCGTTTTTTGTTAGGAGCAGAGTTTTGTTATATTTCGAAGACTTCTCGCATCCAATTCAGCACAAACAAATTCTGTTTCAACCCCTTAACCAAATTTTCGGCGAATGAAAAACCCAAACAGCAGCGGTAAACTTTCCTCCTTGTCAGGAAATGGCGATTTGCAGCGGCAGTGCTTTTCTTTAATTCTTCTTTCCATGTCTTTAACATTTAGTTGCAAGAAGAAGTATTTAACTGCATCTGAAGGAGCCAGTTTATTTACACCGGTACCGTTCAAACAGTTTAAGAAGTAGTAAACCACATTGCACCAAAGTATTAGAGATAATACTCCGTCTGCTGGGCATCCCCTGGTGATGTCCACCACGATTTTCTTGATTCGTGTTGGCCTGTGTCTTTCAGCATATTTTTGAGCCATATTAATAATACATGTAAATTGACAAGAATTACCGTGCATAGAATTTAATCTGATAGCACGATCGATACATGGTAAAAATTTGGACAAAATTTCCGATTAAATAAAATGAGTTAAAAGGTCTAACGCAACACAAACGATGTTTAGAATTTCCAACTATTATAAATTAGTTAACAACGGAACTGATATTTTAGTATCACTAATGCTATGCTGATAAAGAAATTTTGCTAAATAATTTTTTGTATATATATAAAATTTTTTGATACATTTTAGCTCATAATCTTTAGTATACAAGAACAAAAATAAAAACTGATTCTCAGTTGTATTTTCTAATTATCTTGATATCACGTTCAAACAGAACGTGCTTACTTAATGCATGTTATGGAAACACTTAACGTAATGTTTGAACTGCGTTGAAAGCAGTAATGCTCGACCATAACGAAAGCGGGTTAACTGTGGCATTGTAAAGTGTATACTAAACCACTGTACAACAATATTGTGCTTTGTCGCAGGCTCTGTTAGAACGTGACTTTGTTGAATAAATACCAACGGCTGACTAGGTGATCCATACGAAACACGCGTCACCATTTGCATCAGTAATATCGGCCACAATTTCTTAACATATTTAAACTAAATTTGTGAAAAACTTTTAACATTTGCAAGGAAGATAAAATATTTCGTTTAGCAGAACCATATTAAGTGGCCGAATAACTCATAGTTTTGATACGAAATATAAGCTGAAACCATCATAATTGGAACGCATTTCTCATGTAAAGTATATGCAGAATGAACACTGCTGCACTCGGTCCGTTAGAAGAATACGGTTTACTTCTATTCAATTGCACTATCAATGCAATTCGGCATGGAACGAAAACAACTCTGAGGTTATGTTACTCGGCGAGAACGAGTAGTATCATTTTCATGATCACGCTTTTACACTTTGAAAAAGAGTATTGTTAAAACGTAGCATACAAGTTTAGAAATACCATATGTTATTTTTAAGCTTGTTTAAACAGAAACAGTTCTGACCACACTACATATTAAAATCAATAATAAACTTATTCAGAACAACTGTAGGATAATAACTAATAATTTAAGTGTTTAACATAATCCCTGAAAATACAAGTCTAGCAGTATAATTTGACAATAAACTTTTGATGTCGACGTAGAATAAAATTAGTGTTAAAACACTTTGTTCAACATTTCGATAGCCAATAGTAAAGATCTTTTGTATTGCTGGATAATGAAAAGGAGTCAAAATCGATAATACATTACTTTGCTCTCTGAACAAATTGAAGCAAAGAAATATACCTAATAAGGAAATATTAGCACATTCGACGCACTATAGCAACCCTAGTGTTGCCGGGATCTTAGGTGATGACATTCAAAGAACCAATAAGATATCGTCGGATCGCGTGATAAGAAAACTAGTTCGGACCGCCACACTTACCAATTACTTTTATAGCCTTATTTAGTCACACAGTGTTAAAGATTTTATTGTTGATTATGCTAACATTCTGATCCAACAGCTTGCCTTACTTCGAAAAATTGCTAGAATACGTTTCGTTGAAGATTTCACATTTTCCATCAAATATTTAACACTTCATTATGTGCAGCCAAAAGCACAGGGCCAGAAACGCAACCTAACTATCATGCCTATTAAGTGTTTTCTTATCGAGTATTATAATAGTCAACAACAACAATTATTGGTTGTGATATTAAATGTTATCCACATCGTCCGAAATAAAAGGTGCGCTGCAAAAACAGCTACACAAGTAGCAGCACTATTATTTAAAAAATCTGCAAGCTTCATAAAAGTCGAAGATTAAACCGATATAAATTTATTAACCGCGGCACATACGTAGGATATACCGCTAAAAATAAGGGTTCTAATTATGTCATGTCGTAAAAATTAGCTAACAATTCAAAAAAAAAACTAAAATATTATAAGCAATATAATCTCATAATTAGAACTCTCCATCGCACTTTTCGCTATTTTGCTAATAAATTTATAATTCTTAAACTCCTTGAAGCGATCTCAAGGTAAGGCATAAATGTGATACAGCGCTATATTATTTGACATAGCTTGTTGCACGCAGTAATTTTGTTAGAAGACGCGAAGCGAACACCCCAGATAGATTTTCTTTCATTTTTTACAAAATATGGTCCAACAAATATCACCTCAAAGCAGTTCGTCTGCGAAGCTACTACAGACAAGTGTAGTGTAGGTAATCAATATTTTTAAACTACGGTAGTTTAATGTTACGCAACAAGTTGGCTGAAACTGAGATTAGTTCCCCAATATACTCGCCTGTTCATAGCGGAGTGGGGGCACCCATTTTTCAAATTTTCCTCCAGGAAACCCATTGGCAACGAAATTAAATAATAATATTCATGTCTTGTGTATACTAAACATTTTTAAACAATTTCCACTAAATTTATTCTGAAACACTATAGCCTAACAATATTTGTACGATAGAAGATGCATGTACGAGAAAATATGTAGAACATAAAGAAAATAGTTGTTTCCGTATGCATTCAGTAATTTCCCCGAAAATGAATACAGGACCCCCAAAGTAAGTACGTTTAAACTTTTGCTGTAGAGGTAATTAGCACAATAACAACTTGCACAATAAAAGACATATTGTACATTGTGCTGCTATAAAAAATTTGTAAGGGCAATTCTGTACTAAACTGTCTGACAATATTTGGGAACCGCCATGACTTTCCAATATCTCGGAAGTATTTGGCCAATTCTTCCACAATGTTTTTCCATACATAGCCATAATTTCGGTGTTACATTTGATCCATTATTAATATATATAATGGATTATGTTAATATTTAAACTTTAAACTGTAAATCGCCAGAATGGGTGAAACGGAGCGAGAATTGTTCCATTTTAAGTTGTCATTTTGTTTAATCACCTGCAAAAGGCAGTATGTGATGAATGTACCATCCTAAAACTTCTTGAACCCTGAACCCATTAAAAACCATAAAACCCCGTCAACCATAAACCAACCGAAAACAAGTGACAATGCATCATGTATTTGTGCTGGACTGTAGATAACTAAACCATCGTATTCAGCCTACAGGAAAACCTGTATAGACAATTCTTGGTTACCTGTACGCGATACATAACCAAACGACTGAAAAGCAATTATATTCTGGAAAGCGGGTTTATTGACTCTAGACGCATTCAAAACCCATGAAAAGTTATGAAACATGCACCATGGACACTAGATAATCTGGACATACTATATTCTGGAAAGTCGGGTTCGTCGACCGTAAAACGCTCGAAACCCCAGGAAAAGGCATCAGCAAAACCATGATGCTTGATAACTTACTAGGCACTCATTGTAAGGTAAAAACACGCAATAAAAGACCAAAAATTGAAAAATCTTTATTTCTGGCAAATGATCGGCTATGCATATGTGGGGTAACAGCGTCCCAGGGAATAGTCCTACTAAAAAGTCGTGGTTGTAGATCTCGATGAGTTGGTTCTGCAGGTAGTCTCCATTTTTCGATGCGAAGCCTGTCTCGCGAGATATAGGCTCAGAAACACTAATACCCGTATGACCAAATTTGGCCAGGAATCCTTAAAACCAAGTTTTTGTCATTTCAACCACGAAAATGGGGTCAGAGCTGTTCGTGTTCAAGTAAAAAGCACATCCTTGTCACTTTTGCCATCGTACAAAAATTTGACGAAATCCGAAAATGAGTTATTAATGACAAAAACAGACAAAATTAATTTTTCACAATTTTCCCCCTAGCGCCCTCAGTGCAAATTCCGCTCGCTTCCCGCTCCGTTTCAATCAAATGATACTCAACATTTAGCCCGTTTGATACAATGAACTAATAATAAATTGTAAAGCAACATTGTGCAAAAAGAAGATATTTCGCCCGAAAAGAATGCGTAGTTAATGTGACGAAACGGCTATTTGCTTGCATGTCACACAAACAAGCTACTTAACACCATTACCTTACCGCAATACAATGAATAAACTTTGGGAAAAAGATAAAAAAACGAATCGCTTTGCTACATATCCATAATAAGAAGTCGAGATATAAGAACGAAGAATGAAAATGTATTTGAGGCTTTAAAATCATACTTTAATATAATCGTCTTGGATAGTTATAAATTAGTGCTGTACGGTTATCCAGCTGTCAAATAATTAGCTCAATGTTACATTGATGTCGTGTTAGCTGTTAATGCAGTAGAGACATTAATGTGTAAAAATTCTATTCATACGGTTGATGGGTCTTAGAATACTTTTGATTTCAAAACTTCTTTACACAGAACTTATGCTAAACCGCCTGTAGTCATAGTTTGTTTTTAAAAGTAATTGCGGTGAATGACATGTTAACGTGAGCCAAAACGAAGTAATACTAAAAATCCATTGTCGGTCCAAAACTTGCTTTGTTCAGACCCTGAAAGTGTAATTTGCTTTCTGCAAGCTATAAAAATAGTAACTTTATGTATAAATTTGTTTTCATGTCGATCTACAACCTAGTAAAAACGCCTATAGTTCAATATTTCTACTGCTTAGTTTGCAGTACTAAAATACATTAACATTAGTGTAGAAGACAAAAACGTGGTAAGTACTGCGTGAAAACAAGTAACAACTTTTACGACAGTAGAAATTAACTCTGTAAAACCTGTGAAACTATAGATGATATTGTTTGAAATCATATTTGATGAAATAGCGTAATGGTGCCGTCAAAATCGTTTGCTATTACGCCAAGGCCAGTAGATATTCCACCGCGTACAGTTTTAAGTTCAAGTATTCCGAAAACCACATTGCAAGTACCTAAGTAATGAAATACTCCGGGTACTTTCAAATCAGTACATACATTGTCGTTGTTAGGCAAATAAGTACTGCAATTTACGAGAATGTTACTGCCACAAAATATAAGCAAAAAGCATTACTATTATGTGGCAAGTTCTAATATAAAAAATTTATAAGTTTAAAAACTCACGCGCAACAACAGCGGTACTATCGTAATAGTTTGATTCACCCGGAATGACCTTGACACGCGACAGCTGAAACATGAATACAATGTGCAAAGCAAAATAATTTTTTGTGTGCAGACGTAAACTGATTCATTTGTGCAAACTCAACGAGTTTAGCAATTTTAATGAAGATTCTATAAAGAATATATAAAATATCTTGATAACTCGCACATCAATATAATGTAAACAAAAGTCTACGGCCACAATCACGCGTGCCGTTGTTAGTCAGCACATCCTTGCATTATAATACATTTTCTCTATGTAAATGAATAAAAACAGGGGAATATAGAAACATTGATTTCGTATCGCCGAGTTAAGGTGTACAATTCCTTTCAACACGTGCAATTATATCAGAAACTCTACGCACTTATATCACTAAATCTACAAGTGAACAAAACTTAGAGACAATAATATTTGCCAAACTTCAAACAGTTGTAGCTCTATCACCGACTGGACATATGACAATATACATTAACCATAATTATATATTGTTAATTACTACACATTTCCAAGGCGCAATGTTAACAAAAAATGTCCTCAAAAGCAGAAACTATTTTATACATACCACAGAAAGATCTATAACATTCCGAGATCTTTTAGCATTTTATATTGATGGAAAACCCGATTAGAAGTATGTAAGCTAATGAAAAATGTTGTAGCAGCAATCTACAGCGTATTCCTGTTTATAGTCAGTGTTGATATAAACCAGCCAAACGAGAGCCCTCGTTATTTTCATTATGTCGTGAAATATTTAAAAACCCCAAAAGAAGTGTACCAAAGAGCAAACCGTAGCACCTACTTAATTTTATGAACAACTGCAATAATTAGCACCGATTGACACACAAGCATTACTCTGCATAGCATAATTTTACGTCGCCATTCACATCATCGTCGCATGAAAACCATATAGCGGTATAAAACCTGTTCAATAACTTACGTTCGCAAATTCAATTTTAAGCGTGCAGCAACCAGAAAACACATCACATCCGTTTAGTTGATGCTTGACTCGGCGCGCCTCGTCGGGAGAATTAAACTCGACCAACGCAAACAACACATCCTCTTTATGAACAGCTATTCGAATTACAGGAGCAGCACGTTCGCATATTGTTCTGATCACTTTCTAAAATCAAAAACAACAGGCTGACAGTCGTTTCAAGCTACATCAATATCGAACAAATTTTGATGTAGGACGCAACACAATGGCATATTAGCGACACTGAACTTTAACTAAGACTAAACTAGCTATTTCTAAGTAAGATTCCCACAAGAAACCTCAATATATTTACCCGACGATCGAATCTAGACTAATACAAAATGAGTACTAAGACCAAAGTCGAGAACAAAACAAAACGAATACCCAGCCCCAGCTGGACGTAGGCGATATTCATTGTATACCAGGAGACGGGGCACGAACACCTCATTTCAAATAACTGGATATATTTGGGCCGAAATTTTAATATGTTTAGTGGTAGTGTCAGCACAATAAATCATCAGTATCAATCAAGTTAGTTCGGTCAGAATCTAGTTTTTTTAAATCCATATACTAATTATATTATTCTTTTACATATTTTCAAACCTCTTATTAAACCGTAGGAGCAGAACGCGCAGCTCATATCCTCAAATTTCATTATATATATTAGCACAAAAAATAAAAATGCCAACCTACCAAAATCTGCTAAACAGTTACTAACTCATAAAATTGCACACGAACATCGAATGCTAGTGCTTCATAAATTTGTGTACGGATTTCAAATTCCAGTGAGTGCAATGTCATACAACGTTTATGCTTAAAATATATGCATGCTTCCAATGCAAATCTATAATCCTACAAAACATCGCAGAAAATTTTGCTAACCGCACATAAATTTAACTTACCGGAGTGATAGACTTTGTGGCATTCAAAACAAACATAATCAAACAGTTTGTCGGTTGTGCACTTTCCAATTTGCTAAAATCAAAATATAAAAAATATTAATTTACTATTAAAATTCTTCATATTACCTTGTGGTACTACTGCTAACCTCCCGTTTCCCGGCATTTGCAAGCCAGAGCTGACGAAGCACAAGCAGTGAAGGGGTGCCAGTTCCTACACAGAAACGCTGTTTGACTTCCAAGCAAATCGTTTACCATTTTACAGGTGGGTACCTGAGGCAACGTGCGTGATAGTCTCTGTGGCCAAAAACATTATGGGACGCATGCGGCCGACCAAGCAACATCTCCGTACCTTGAACGGTCATCATCAGCTGTACTGGATTTGCATTTGAAAATATCATTGAATGTTGACAATGACTAACCGAGAGAATATCGGCTGAGCGTGATTTCATGCGGAGATTTCGCAACCTGCAATGCAGCGAAGCAGCAACAGCAACGGTACTCAGAGTTCATGCAGTATGTGAGACGTGTGCAGCAACTGCTTAAATTTTTAAACGTTTGGGGCGTAGACAACCCCACTAGGCAGTCTGTTCCAGCAGTCGACGGTGCGGTATGCAAAGCAGTATCGGGCGCAATTTAACCGAGGAGTGAATCTAGCACGCAGTTTTAGGGGATGTCCGCGGAGTTGGTTGTTAATTCGAAGCGCGAAAGCGGTAGGTCGACGTGTCCGTGAGCCATTCGGTACAGCATAATTAGGTCAGATCGCAAACGCCGGGTTTGTAATGACTGCAGTTGTAGGCGTTGAAGGCGTTGTGGATATGGCAAGTGTGATATGTATGATACAAGTTTTGTTGCCCGACGCTGTACGTCTTCGAGGAGTTTGATGTCTCGCTGATAGTAAGGGCACCAACAAGTGCTTGCATACTCCAGACGGGGACGGATAAATGCCTTGTAAATCGGTAGGAATACGGAGCAGCTTATATATGCGAAATGACGTTTCAAGATCCGGACAATACGGTTGCACTTATCGGCTACTTCAGCACAGTGTTTTGACGATTTGAGGTCTTCCGATATCCACACTCCGAGATCATTCTCATTAGCGCAATTTGGTATGATGATGTTGTTGATGGTATAATCAGTATTTGGGTTGCCACGTCCCACGTGCAAACACTTACATTTTGCGCTATTGAATTCAACTAGCGAGTCCCTGGCCCATTCCAGGGCACCTGCAATATCTGCTATCATGTCGGCGATGTCGACTTCAGCATGAATCTTGTGTATTCGCCTACACACCTTGGTATCATCTGCAAATTTGTAGACTTTTGCACCTATGTAGTTATCAATATCATTGATATAGTATAAGAACAACACTGGACCCAGCACCGATCCTTGCGGCACGCCGCTAGTAACTTCAAACCACCTACTCGCACAACCATTTATCATGACAGACTGCGTCCGTCCGGTTATAAACTATTTTATCCACGACAATAGGGGATCGGCAACACCGTACGTCTCTAGTTTGCGAATTAGTCGACGGTGTGGGACACGATCAAAAGCTTTCTTTAGGTCTAAATAAATGATGTCAACACTGTCACCCTGATTTACGATTTCCGTTAGCCAGTCAACAAAATCCAACAGTTGCAGCTCCGTTGATCGCTTATGAAGGAAGCCAAATTGTGACTTATGGAAGATGTTGTTTTCTATTGCGTGATGTAATAGAGCAGCTGCTACCAGCTTTTCCATAATTTTACTCACTGCTGATGTCAAGCTGACGGGGCGATAATTGTCAACGATATAACGTGAACCCTTGCCCTTATACACTGCAGATACATGGGCTTTTAACCAGGCTGGTGGCGTGGTAGCGGAATGCAGGCAGAGCGTAAACAATGAAGTAACGGTACCAGCCAGAGTATCAATGCAGTTTCGTAAAAGCGTGTTTGTGATTTCGTCGGGCCCAGGAGCAGCGTGTGGTTTGGATGATTTTATGGCTTTAGCAGCACATTCTATCGTAAATTCAACCGTGATGATGGTTGCAGTAGTACAACGAACCGTTGGGCCAAGCGGAGTGCCGGGTTCCATTTGATACACAGATGCAAAATAGTTGCCAAAGCAGGCCACTATTTGGGCATTGTTTGTTGTATATGACCCATTTTGCAAACCGAATTGGGCCAATCGATGCGGTACTGTTGCAGTTCTGTTTTTCTCGAGCATAGGCCCAGAAACTCTTCGGATCAGTCTTTATGTTAGCGGCGAGTTTGCGTTCAAACTCTCGACGAGCAGAAGCCGATTTCTGGTCCAACAAATCACAAGCAGCACGATACCGTAAGAGGTTTGCATATGAGCGATCGCGTTGGTAACGTCGATGGGATGTTGCCTGAGCTGAAAGTGCTCGCATTGTCGCAGCATCAGCCCAGATAGGCTTTGTGTTTTGGCAGCGTATCGTTTTTATTGGCACGTGGTTGATTATAGCACGTCCAATCGCGGTGTTTACTCCATCCCAGGCATCTTCGGCAGATGACATGTCGATTTCCTGCAAGTCGGTGCGTATGCTGTTGTTAATTAGGCTCCAATTAGCTCTGTTGAAGTCACGGCGAAACTTGGGTGGCGAGCCGAGGTGAGTGATGTTGCACATTATACTGAAGGTAATCGACGAGTGATCGCTGCGGCCCAGACCAGCATCTTACTCGCTTACGAGACGTACGGTGCAGGCACTATGCCGCACGATCACAAAAATAAAATAAATATAAAAATGAAAATCGTTTTAAAGAATCCTCTCAACAAGGGCTACAGCTTTGTAGACAAGCCCTTTCTGTTATGGCATGAAATTTGAAAAATAACGTAAAACAATGAATTTTTCAGAACTCTGACCAACTAGATTACTTACATTTTACGTGTTACCAACGAGCATATCGGACTACTAACATGTTAAACACGCCATGATTTCATCGTTTTCACTCTATGAAGGTTTGGCGCTATAAGTACAATCACTGAATCGGCGCAAACACACTCTTAATCGCACAAAGATTCTATTACACGTGAAATAAAAAATGAAAAACGATCAACCCAGCAATCAGTTATAGTTATAGTTATGCGTGACACAAGCGCGACATCTCCAAGAAATTGTAAATAGTCATTTTACAGCAAACAATTTCTAACCACTATTTATTTATGATAATATAAAAATGGCGTTTCAACTTGCAAGGCGCGATAATGCGAAATCTGATCCGTAAGTGTTAAATTTATAACAAAACATTCTTGTTTCTGAGCTCTGAAAACACCTTATAAAATATTATGAGATCTCCAGTCAGCCTGATAGGCTATATTTTGAAACGTCTATGTGTTCGAAGCAGATAATCTATTGAACAGCAAAAAATTGCATTATTAAATTGCAAGTATTAAACGCTTACCTTTCACGCCTGATTCCAGGCAGCTGCGATGCAGTAACAAACAATGACTGCCCAAATATGCTGATGCCGCTTTGCTGAAAATAGAATAAATAACACTAATAGCCTTAAACTGAAGAACAATATTGATCCATTTTAGTTGCTTTGAAAAAATACAGCTACAATTACGACTATGATCACGTTACATACGTACCTTCTAGACAGCAAATTTTATGAACATAAAAACTTTTATATCGCATATCAACCATGTGAATTAAACGTGTAACCGATACATGTATCAGTTGCATATTGTCAACTAAATCACGACCAAAAATAGTTTTCCGTGCGCATGCCATTTACACATCGTCGAATAAGAACTATATTTAGCATCTGTTCCCGCGCAAAACCATATACATATATATATATATAAATATATATATATACATTTATATACATATATATATATATATATATATATATATTGTACCTTCTTTCTCCAGAGATACTGATGGAATTGCGACAGGATTTGTTTTGCATGATGCCTCATTGATCAGTGCGACAGGGGAGGATGTAGCCTCGTTGATACGAGGCCAGATGTTATTGAAACGATAATAACAATTGATTACAATGGGAGACAGTTGGGATTGTGAAACCTCTGCTTGAACGATGACAGCGATTGGGCATTTACCACATTAAAAGGGGGACTATTCCACATCAGAACAACTCGGTGCGGGAAAAAATTTTGATGGATTTCCAATCGAGGAACGTCAGTCATCTGTAGCTTGAAGTTATGCCCTCTTGTGAGTGGGAGCCTTCGGCGAAGAATTTGAAAATGTCAAGATCAACATCGGCAAGGAGCATCTTGTAAACGAGAATAAAGTCACTTCGAAGGCGGCGACACATCAGTCTGCAGGCCTAAATACTGAAGGCTTTCCGAATACTGCAGATGACGAATACCGGGAAGCAATCTTGTCGCATGTCGCTGCACTCGTTCGATCGCATGAATATCGCGCTCGAGATAAGGTCACCAAACATTTACTGCATACTTAACATGTTGTCGAACTAGCGAGCGGTACAGATTGAGCCATATTTTCTTCGTCCAGTGTTCATTTGTTCGCTTAACCAGGTGAACAACACGAAGCCCTCAGGCTGCTACCATCGAACAGTGTTCAGAGAATTTAAGGTCACTACACATGATGACATCTAGATTCCTTTCTTATCTAGTTACACTCAGGACATTATTCGTAAGCGAATATACGAACTCCGGATTATTTCGTCCGCGGTGCATCACATGACTTTTTTCGTCATTTACTGTTACACACCGCTGTACGCAAATACATCGACCTTTGTATAAACTCAAAAAGAGAAGTTCGTAAACGTCATGGCATCAGTGATTATAGCACATTAACACCGCTGTTAAAAACATCCTTTCGGCAACAAAATTACGTGATACACATAATTAAAAATAAAATTTAATGCTTACCACAGATGAGTTTAGACACTGTCGCGCCGCTTGCGATTCCTTAAATAGAAAACATAAATTAACTCTAGAACGTTACCATCTGCATTGAAACCAAAAAAGGTCCAATAAAATTAGTAATGAGCAAAAACTTATGGATCTGCAAGTATCTCTAGCAGGAAAACTTTAGAGAATATATTCAATGTGCATGGAACTTTACGAACAAAAATAGTATATACAGCTCGAAGTCAAACCAATTTATGAGTAAGGAATGTAAGTAGAATGCATAATAAAGTTGAAAATAATACTGTGTTTTAAAACAATATGTGGTCTTCATGCCTGGCAATGTCCTTCTATTTCAGCTAACTAAACTAGCAGAAATACCGCTAACTAATTAGTCACACAGTATTCGCATGATTCAGAACATAATCCTTAGAGATAGCTATAAGAACAGTTGATCGCATGCAGAGGAAACAAAAGCCATGGTTTCCTCTGTATAATATAATATATATATACATAACATAAATATATATATAATACAACATAATATAAATATACAACTGTAACTTGAACAGTGAGTGGAAACAAAATGTAATCAGCTAGTCAACGCTAAAAGAGGGACAGTTATATAATGTGGCTTTTTACGAACGGATATATACAGTAAACGGAACTTTCATCGTACTGGACAATTATTAATTCATGAGCCCTTTCAGTGTATTAGAAAGCCGAAAATAACAACACACATATGCACTGAGCTGTGGTCTTGTTTTATACACATCATAACACTAGAGCCTTTTGTTTTCTTGAACGACTGAGAATACAACGCAAATACCATTACCTTTATCGTTTTTTTTAAAACTAACCTCAAATTCCACCAAAGCAATACCAGGTTCTTCCAGTTTGATGTAGCTAAAATAAACGTGAACAAACAGTGTAATTGAATACGATAGGTACAAGCGTAAGAACAGTGCTGCCATTTCAGAAGTAAAAGGAACAACACACGCTATCTTACATTCAAAACTACAATACGTAGCTTCGCGGTTGATTGTGCGATGTATAATGTTGAGAAAGGATGCATGCAACATAGAAATAGTCACATCTTGTAAAGTCCGGAAATCAAAGACGTCTATATAAATAGGTGGATGTGTGCTAGCAACTTATCTTAGTGTCACGCTGGTGAATTCTAGGTGTTGAATAAGTAATTTAGAGAGACGTACACTGCATAAAAAGTCTGCTACGTATGCACGTTTAATGTACAACCCAAAAATATGATAAAAATGAACATATATTGCCAAAGAAAACATTACACACGCCGATATAAAAAACCCATTTTCTCGTGTAAAACTGAGCCTTAGCTTTGCAATTATAAAGCATCGTATACAGAAATATTCACACACACATACACAAGCAACCATCGTTATGAAGTGCTGGTTGTGTGTACAAATGTGAATATTTCCGAACATCTCCATCTCACTTCCCGATTCCTAGAAACGGTTCAAGGTCAGATACGGGGATCGTTTATAAGGGTTAAACTCCGTAATCGCCAACTATCACCAAGAAACTGAATAGAGATTTTCATGTTCATGTTAAGATCCAGCACAGACTGTGACAGGCTATATACATTACTAAAAAGGTGCGATCAGTATCCGCAGCAAAATGCAGTAAAGGAACAAAATTTTAATGAGGATTTGTTATTGAAAGAATATTTTGATTTATATCAAGAGTAATCGTTAGGATCAAACTGCTCGTATATGATTAGCTTCTTGTTTAATACTTTCTGATTTTGCACATGTAATTGCACTCAAAGTTGTTACACATATAATAGTATGCATTACTGCTGTTATATCATTTGAAAATATAAAATGCTAAAAAATCACTCGAGAACTGAAAATGCTAAAATTACCAATAAATTCAGCAATCTTACTAACAAAAAAATCCATTATAAAACGTATATGCACGAATTCCATAACAAAACGTCAACCAAATAACATGACCGACCGTCGATATTTCCAAGATGGTGAGTTCAAAACAATCACTTTTATAGCGAATTAAAACTGATTGCTTGTCTTATCGCCAAGATGATAAATTCTGAGTGCTGAATATGTAATTCAAAGACACGTACACAAGCATATTGAGCACAACCTACAAAACCAGTCGAATATCTATAGAGATTTCAAGCATTCCGCCATGGTACTGCGTGAATCAATATGTCCAGCCAGCTGAGTTATGCGTGTTAAAAGACGTATAACACACAGTGCCTAATCTCACCACTATATATATTAAAGACAGTAAAGTCTCTTTGCTTCGCTCATTATCTTACTTCACTACACTCAAAATTAAATTACTGTACAATTAAAACTACATCATTTTATTGTATTACATTTAAAATAGAAATTAATACATTACATTTTACGTAACATATTCGCAAAGTATTTTATAATATGTTAAGTACATTAAATCACAATTACCGTATAGAAACATTTGCAAGCCACTCCTCTATTGCTTAAGATGAAAACAAAACCCCTTTTGTACTGTGAGCACCGGTAGTGAAAAAGGACATTGATAAATTTAATGCATTAGGCTTATATTATAAAGGCAATAAGTCATTCAGTTTTGAGTGTAGTGACTGAAACTAGCGAAGCGAAGAATTCTTACTAGCGGTATAGCGAAGAATTGACAACGTCCTTTATTAGGTATTTAGGGTAACACACATAACTCAACTTTGGCTGGACGATTGGATTAGCGCGATGATTCATTTAAAACCTTGAAATATCTATTTATCGCCTTATCTAATCGGGCTTCGCGCTCAATTAAGTAGCCAAAGGGCTCAGATGGAAGAAAAAAGCTATTTCAGTTAAAAAGGACTTTGAATGGGCCATGAGATTCAAAATACACGACAACGGCAATGTCCCATATTCTTCTAATTATATCGTGTTGTGTGGGGTTATCGGTGCAGATAACTACATGGTCTAATCGGTTTCGATTTGTAAAGCAACTCATCCTCTATATCCAGCTGCCACGGAATGTGATGTCATTACTTACAGTGCTATTTGAGTCAAAATGTGTTTCAAAGTTCTGGGCTCTCCAAATCGGGGGTGGGGGCCCCTGGCATTTTTCGGTTCTCCCTGGTTCAGAACAGGTGCCCCCCGGTTCATGCCCCCTGGTAAAATTTTGGGCTCCCCTCTTCGAAAATTTTTTATTTCCAAACGGTCCAAAGTACATAAAATTTGATCAAAATTTGTACTAAAATGCCGTTCTGAAGCCAAAAATTTTGCAAATTTTGTCAAAATTTGCTTCAAAATCGCTTTTTCTCTGCACCAAAACCATTTTGGCAGCCTTTCTGACATGATTTTTAACCGTTTTTCTCTTTGAAAAATGCCCCCTGGCAAAATCTGGCGCCCCCGGTTCGGAACCAGGTTCATGCCCCCTGGCAAAACTTCAGCAAATAGATAGCCCAGAAGGTGTCCCATGAAAACCAAAATATTTGAAGAGCGCCATATCTCCGTAACCCGCTCGAGCAATGTGGGTGTTTTAGGTCTGATTTTGTAGAGCAATTCATCCCTTATGTTGCTGAAAATGGCGTGTTGTTCTCATTATTTACACTGCAGAATTTTGTCACAATGGTATTTTGAATGAGCCACTCTATATTTCCGTAAATGGTCAGGGTATGCAGTTGTTATTCCGGGCCACTGAGACTTGTGCTCAGAGACCCATTATAAGCTCCAACACCGCCTTGTCCACGGCCTTCCGAAGTGTGCGGGGGAACATCGGGTCCCTCATATTCATCTTCGGGGAAAATTTCAAAGTGGGAGAGGGTTAAATTTTGCTTAAAAATGCAATATATTTAGATATTTCTATGAATATATATACTTCCGCTGTCGTACAATTATTTTCAGATAAAATGTTGTTTTAGCATTTGAAATAGCGACGTTACGAACATTTTGCATAGAGAACACGTCAATTTAGAGACATAAAATTCTTGGATTTAGTTAGATTGGATTCAGTGGGGCCGAATGGGGCGGACATGGGGGATTTGAAAGGTGGTTGTCTCCCACTGTGGACAGACCAGTGAGAAGCACAGAACCGTGACTAGGAGTCAACCCCATGACTTTTGCAAATATCGATAATTTTTTGCAAAAAAAACTATGCAAAACTTTAACAATTTTTAACAAAACTAGAGAAAAAACGTCAATTCATTGGGTAAAATCTTGAAACAAAATTGACAAAAATAGATTGAAACGGAAAATTTGCGGTCAAAAGTGGGAGAAGGTGTCTTTTAGGGCTCACACAGCACCAGTGACGGATCAGTCCTTTCCCCTATAAAAAGCCCGGTATAGTGGTCGTTTTTATAAAGCAATTCATTCTCTAAATAAGTGCACATGGTATGCTACTATTGTCATTATTTACGATGCGGGGTCGGGTCAAGACGAGCTTTTAAATGGGCGCGTGCGTCCCAAACCACACATAAACGACAATATTTTCGTAACAGCTCGAGCTATATTGGTGTTATTAGTATTATCATTTTATAGAGCGATGTATCGATGCAAATTGTGAATCACTAAATACGCAATTAGCGGCTATATACCCTCAACTATTCAAGGAACATATATAGTTGATATTCGACTTATTTCAGGTTGATGCTCAATGTAACTGTGTACGTCTATAAATTACATATTCAACACTCAGAATTCACCACTTACGCGATTAAACAAGCTAGTACTGATTTTACTGTTACAGCAACTAAAAATATTTAAATTTACCTGATAGGACCAAACTGAGTAAGAGCCTCCAGAACATCTGCTTCTTGACAGTTGACAGGCAAACTTGATACTCGAACAACATGACCAGCCATTTTTCACGAAAACAATACTATTACTTTCAATAAATAGCACACATATATAATGAGTGTCCGTGAAGCTATTTACAGAAACATAATAAAACTTTATAGAAAAAACGGGAACGAAATTCCTGTATATGTCAAACCATGGAGAAGATATTCTGTGGATACGTAACTAACAACCATTACTCGAAACCGAAAGAATAATTTTTAGACGCGTAGGTGTATCCAACTTTATAATTATATAAGGCAAGGTTCTACTCTTTTATAAATTAAAATTCTAATAACTTACGAAGTTTGTCTACATCAGAATTTGAGCTATACTGTGTTAGCTGAATTTTTAACTAGCTCGCCTCACCAATGTCTTCTCAATGGTAGATAGTATCTGTGGTGGTAACGATCCTAAGATTCCATGAAAGCTTCAACACGTAATTCATAAAGTTTCTGTATCTTACCGATTACAAGACAAATAAAAGTGTCATATAGCTAGCTACATAATGCACTGAATATAAGACTGTTGTGTTACAAATTAAATTAGTGTATTGCAAAAGCATTTAAATTCCAGGAGTCAACGAAAATTTTTTTATATGATAAAATTTGTGTATTTTTATGGCATGCATAACGTGCAATCGTCTGGCGCGTTACTATAACTAAAGCTTGAATTTTATGATTGTGCCATTTAATTTACAATGCCCTAAGGCAATTGAGGTAAATTTTTTATATCACGTAAAGTTCTATACAACTGTACGTTTCCTTAAGAATCAGGTTCCAACAATGTGAGTGAGGAGCTGAGCTCTTTTTCAACAAAAACCGAAAAATAAAAGAGGAGAATAACCATGAAAACTAAAACTATCGAATCGGAGGAAGCCCGAAGGAACTTAAACTAAAAAGCTAAAAATTTTACGAAATTTGGGGCTTTACCGGAATGCATACCTTAGGGGAACCTAATATCGTCAAGAAGCAGTATAACGCGCATGATCTCTATGTCAGTTAACAATTTTTCATTTGAGCGTACGGGTATGGGCGTGAAAATGAAATGACGTTATCTGCAGCCGGATGAAACGGACTGAATCCAGTGACCTTCAGTTCTGCCGACTAGATTACACCATCCGCCTTCACCGCAGATATAAAGCTGATATATTGCTCTTCCACATCTATAGGTTGACCCCAAAATGAATCTTAAAAAAACCTGCAACGTGAATTACAAAAATGCCTAAAATAAATAGCAAAGTAACTATTGTCAAAACACAAAGCAATAAGTATAACTATATATCCCATAAACAAAACAAACAAAACAACACGTTTAACGTTGTATTCGCTGTATTTAGCGGGGTAAATGTGTTACCCCAAATAGTCAGACGATGCTAAGCTATATAAACCTCTGCTAAAGGCACAGTACCCACAAAAGGGAGCCTGGGACTGAAAGCCAAAGGCACAGAAAACTTTCTAAAAATTTGAATTCGTATCCGGTGAATTTGGTTATAATTTTTTTATGGTCAAATTGGTAAAATTAAGAGTTCTTAAAAAATTTGAAAATTAATTCCCTTAACCTACACTCCACTTCCCCTCCCCCATCGCGTAGCCCTTCCAGGACCTTCTCACCATAAACACAGCTTGGACAGTCCATCACGCCTAAGCCAACGGAAGTTGAACACCCATGATGAGAGAGAATCGAGACGCGATCATATACCAAATATAGCAACCACTCGACAGAAACCTCGTTCTCCTATCTCAATATCAAACTTGGGTATCCAGCATCCGAAGTTCCGTTCAGTGGCTTATCCGTAAATCCTGAAGGTTGATACGTTATATCGTTAGAAAAAATACATCTTTGTTCGGGGGTCCGTAGGCCGGCAGCCCCCGCTTATGTTTAGGTTTAGTATATGTCTCAAATAAGAGCCTAAGGTCAGTATTAGGCTATGGCTCAGGCTTAGTATACCGAAAACGCAATGGCAAGCATTACATATAGGTCTCATTACATATAAGTGGCCGCGTGGCCGAGTTGTTAGAGCGCCTGCTTCATAATCGTGAAGTTAGGAGTTCGAATCCAGTGGTCGTGCTCATCTCCTTGGGTAAGGGACTCAGCCACAATTGCTTCGCCGTACCTATGCGTTAAACAGGTACTAGACTTTGGTTTAGGCGGATAAGATGATGGGTGGTGTAAAGGGCAATCATCATGGCCAGCCTACACACAATGCTTCGGCATAAACCCGGATTGTCACCTAGTGCCAATTGCATGTTTATACGACTTTTTTAGGTCTCTCGGTACTAGGACCATTTCTGGCTCTAAGGGGTCCCAGCTGTGCCACGCTTCCTGTTGTGGTGCTCAGACGACCACGTCTTCTCCGACTCCCCTGTCAACTTAACGCTGACCTAAGGGAACCGGTTAGCTTAGCAGTCTGCTGACGGGTTTACCAGGGTGTTCGGCTTAGCTCCTATTTTTTCACATGTGCCAGTGATATGACAGCCCCCGCCGAGGGGCAATCCTTAAACCTGCTCACAGGCAGTAATTCTGACCCGGCTTTTTCCTCATTTGAAGTAACTTGTCAGACCTCCTCAATTTGGTATACGTCCCTTGAAAGATATTGTATCGTTTGCGATTCGCCATATGGTGATTTTCGGAATTCGAACACTGGTGTGGCAAATGTTACGTGCTGTGAATTGCTCACCGCTCCCGCGATAACCATAAAGGGGATATGATGGGTAAACTTCACTCGCGTATATCCCTCAATTGCCGTGTAGATGACCCTTTGATTTAAGGATAAGTAACTTTGGGGAGAAAAGTCGAGAGTTTTCGGGAAATGGGAAAATTGGAATTTTTTGCATACAAAGGAAAAGTTGGGAATTTTTGGCAAACGGTAAAATAACGATTTTTTCGTGAACAGAAAATTCGGGAGTTTTTGAAAAAATCTCACGAATTGCCGGGAAACGGGAATAAGAATATCTGGGAATAGTAGGGAAGGAATATTTGGGATGTCGACAAACGGATATGAAACGTGAAAATCGCAAATTTTTCGGAAAAAAATTTGGGAGTTTTTTGGTAAAGGAAATGACGGAACTTTCCGGAAACGGAAATTTTTTTGATCTCCAAAATTCGGGGCTTTTTGAAAAGCAAACTCGGGAATTGTCGGGAAATTCGAAAATTTGTAATTTATTGAAACAGAAGATTCGACAATTTTTTGCGAAGAAAAGTTAGGAATTGTCGGGATCGCCTTTCGAAGGAAAATTCAGGAATTTTTGGGAAACGAGAAAATTGCGACATTTTTGGAAGGAATACTTGAATATAGAATATAGGAAAAGAAAAAAAATTTTCATGAAACGGAAAACACATTTTACAACAAAAGTTCGGGAATTTTTGGAGGGAAAAGTTGATAATTATCCTGAACGCGAAAATGAGGAAGTTTTGATAAGGAAAAGTAAGCAATTGTCGGGAAATGGGAAAACCGGAAATTTTTGGGAAGGAAATGTCGGGGATATTCGGGGACGAAAATTTTTTGAAAACCAAAAATTCGGGAACTATTGGGAGATAAAGTTAGGAATCATCGGTAACGCAAAAATATGGAATTTTGGGAGAGAAAAGTCGGGAACCGGCGAGAAACGTTAAAAATGGGGATTTATGGGAAGCAAAAGTCATCCGTTGTCGGAAAATCTGAAAATCGACAATTTTTGGAAATATAAAATTCGGCAATAGTTGGGAAGAAATAGCCGGCAGACGCATCCGGCAACAAAAATTGTCGGGAATTATAACTCATACATTACCGGTCGAGTATTACGTCGTAGTAGAATAATCCAGAAAAATGCATTAAGCCACCTCAACTCGTTGAGGAAAATTATAGCTTTTAGGAAACCTGTACGACGTAAGTCTACGGCGATGGTACGTTGTAGTGTGCTGTGGAATACAATATGTAGTATCGTTGTATTTGTGGATTATTCGGGTTCTGCTTTTTTTGCTGAGAAGTATCACTGTACGTCTCGATTTGGCATACATTTTGTCCATCCTAAAATCGTTCTATTCAGAGCGAATATTAACCCTTTGTCTCAGTGTCAGCCTTCCTGGGGGACCTCACCAATCATACCAAATACTAGATAACGTGCGCAACAAATAAGGCCGGTTTCGAGCACACTAAATGAAGCGCGCCTGCGACTTGGTCAACGTCATAGCGTAATGGTTCTGATCGACAAATATTATTAAATTACGAAACTCGCGGAAATTTTGGTTCACCCTTGCGGTTATGACGACCACGTTGTATGGTTATTGTGTTAGGAGGTTTCGCCATGCAGCTGGGTGCTGTTATCACAGAATGACAGAAACCCAGTTAAATTGGCAAACTGAGAATTTGGAAAAAATTAAGAATTTGAGAAAGTAGGAACTTGAAAAACCAGCAAATAGGCTAAGTGGAAACATAAGAAAGTGTAAGACTGAGGAACCTGCGGAAGCTAAAAAATTGAGAATTTCAGAAAAACTGGGATTGCGGGAAAATGATAAAATCTTCCGAAGTCACAAGGGAATAACGGGTACTTCGATGGGGCTGTCTGCTTCTGCGGAGGAGAAGACAAATCAACTGGTCGGCAGGGAAGGGATAGAGGGAGATCGTCAAGATTGAATAAAATTTCGAAAGTTTTTGTGACTGAAATTTTTTTATTTTGGCAAATTTTTCTTGATTTTTGCCATATCTCTACAAATTTTTGACAATTTTCCTTTAATGTTTGGCAGCTTTTTTCCCCTTTTTGCCTATTTTTGCCAAAATTAGCCTATTTTCGCCAAAATTTTTCGCGCGCCTTCTGCGCAGGGGGTACGGGGATGGCTTTGGGGTGTGGAACCTCAAAAGAGACTGAGCTAAAACTCAGTGGAGATATTCGAAATCCGGAGGAAGTGTCCGGCAATCAGAGGGATAAACCCACTTTCCCTCTGTGAGCATCATAGGCATAGCTTTCAAAGGCTTATAATATAAGGCCCTCCGACCCAACCTGGTTGCGCCGCAAAGGCATAAATCTATAGGCGTCCATATACGCCGATGCACCTTTCGGGGAGACCGAACGCCTAACTCTGACATCTGGTCCTCGGTTCTCGTGTGTGTATGGCCTTATTTTTAGTCTTACACTTCTACCATTATCCTCCAACTTTGTTTTAGTTTAACCGTTAGGCTTAGTCGGTTGGCCCAAGCCTTAGACTTATAGTCTCTTTATATGGCTTTGCTTTGGTATAAGCCTTAGGCGTGGTTAGCTCTTGTATACGTCAGAAATCTTGGGATCCAGCTCATGCGAAATTTTCAAGACCTATACAACTGAAGTTTCTAAATCTTTCAAAAGTATTTATTTTTTGGTAACTTAATCACATAGCTACTGCAGTAGTGGCGATGTCTGGAAGGTTACCAATGTTTCAGGGTCGGTGCCAAGTAGGTGACCATGGTCCCGGGGCTTAAATCCCATTTTTCAGTTTTAAAATTTCTTTTTCAATAAATCATTTATTATATGGTTCCCTAGATTTGGTTCTTTCAAGACTTTTAGTTTTATAAAATTTTAGTTTCTAGTTCCTAAACTAATTGCATAATTTGGTATAATTATATTGTATAGCTAACCTGTATTTAGGAAGTTTTTATGTTTCTGATTCAGTCTTCGCTTGATCATTGAGGAAGTGGTTGACATCCGGCATACAGTTAGTTCTATGTCTTAATTCAATTGTTTTGATTTTGTAATAACGGTTACCTAGCTAATAGTTCGAATCGGATGTTTGTATTCTAACCGGAACTGAGTTACTTGTTTTATAGTTTTGCCGGAAATTATACGGGAGCGTTATGGTTTATTTGCAAAGGATGTGCCAGTTAATTGGATTGCCATCTGATTCGTTTATTATAGCGCAAACAACTACGTTCTTGCTATCTGCTTCATGGTTATATTACTGAAAAGAAAGGCGTATACTCGGCTTCCTCGACATTATTCTTGAAAAGAAAGACCTGTACTCGGTTTCCTCAGCCATACTTCTCTAAACGAGACGCCTATACTCGGGTTTTCGCAGTACATGTCACAACCCTGCAGAGTGAGGAGGGCGAATAGCTTGGATTGGAGCGCCATAGAGACAATTTTATTCACAGTAGCGGCACTTAGGTAAAGAACTGCTGCACAAATAGGTAACTTAAGGAACTACTACCTATCTTAATAATATTAACTCTTCCTCGATAAAACATTAGGCTCTATAAAACTCAGTATCAGGAGCGGTGTCTCCTTTAATAGTCTTTAATAATACATAAAAATTGCGGCCTCAAGTGTCGAGTGAGTGCTAACCAGGGCGAGAGTATAGGTGGGTCTCGAATAAATTAGTAGTGTTACTTGTGGAGTCTGGCAGCCATCCGGGAGCGACCAAGCAAGTAATACTAGTCTTGAGACGACTGGTCGAGTATGGGGAGTAGATTCGGACGACCACAATCTCTAGCAACTCTGTACCTAATAACCAGCCAGTTGATCAGCCATCCGAGGATCTAGGGATTGAGCAAACTTCAACTATTTAGTAGTCGACCGCTACAGAATAGTTCATCATAACTAGCCTGCCAGTCATCGGGGGGGGTGGTGACTTCAAAACAAAATAACGGCATTTATTAGCGTAATTGTAAGGCACAGGTTAAGGTAATCAGTTAACCCTGCATTCGGCCAGCCATCCGGTGGTCGGGTGTATGAACTCACAATAGCTTTAGCAACGTAACATCTAACCTAAAAGTAAGCGGCATTCGCTCAACCCTAACTTCTAGATAAGGACTGTACTAGCGTAAATCTAGATTCTAGGTTCAGATACTTAGATAAACGTGCGTCGTCGGCCATGCGGAGACGGTCGTACGAACCTCACAAGAGGCGTATCAGATTAATACATAATCTAGCTAAAACTAATAGGGTCTAAGATCAAAAGAGTGCTAGTGCCGAACAGTGACAATATTCAAAAGAAGGTAAAAAAAGTATCCGGTGTATGTTTTAACTAGAAATCAGTGAGTGAAGGTACTAAAGAATAACACGGTGTATAAAAGAGCAACGAAGAAACGTCAGCTGCTCCGTTGGCAAAGGGTGTCACAGCCTACGGTTGCTAAAAGCTCAATTGTTGTGCCTAACTGTTTTATCCGGTTTCGATAATAAACATTGTTAACTTCGCGTTTAGTGTTTAAGTATCTGAATAAGAGTGATCGAGCTGAGCAAGAAACACGCCGCTACGCGAAAACAGGGCACGTCCACTGATCAAGTAAAGAAGGACGCGCGCAAATTTAGACGCCCCACCGCCATACTACTGGCCACACCTCGAAACGCGCAATCTTTCGGTGACGAATCCCGTCTCCCTTTAAGTACCGATAGCCGACATAAAGAAAAGTCCCCATGCAACCCCAACCCCCATAAAAAGCAAACAAGATAAGGGTCTGTCGGGGGTCACATAAGCTACCAAACGTCCTAAGGGTCTAAAAACCTAAAAACTCCTCTTTTTCTGCCTAAAATTTCGGGTTTTCTTTTTTTCATATATTATATCCCTCTACCTTTTACGTCCTTATCCCAATTGTTTTGTTATTATTTTCATTTAAAGATTATGCCAAATTTGCATAATCTTCACTAATTTCCTATTTTAGCCAACATACAGTTAGCGTGTTTCTCTGTTGTTAATCAGTGTAGGGTTTTAGTTTTGTGTGATCGCCGGCAGGTTTGGGTCTTCTGGATTGTGAGAAACTCTTGGGAGCACAAAGAACTACTCTATATTTCCTATTATCATAGTTGTTTGACGCATAAAGAATTGTGCGATAATTATTGTTTCATATCAACTGTTTTAAATTTAATTCTGCTGACATAGCTAATAGTATGTCGGTAGCCTCAACTATTCTTTGCGTTGACTTTTTATTAATTGCTCTTGGTACTGGAACATTATAGTAGAATCTGGAAAGAATTGTGATGTTTGTGTTTGGTCTAAACAGTTACCTGCATAAGGAATTACGCAAAGATTCGTCAAATTCGAGTAGTTTAAACTGGTGTTCAAGATCTCTGAATTTTAATAAAGAATCGATCTATTTTCTGGCTTGGAGCTACACACTTAGGCGTCTTTAAAAAGTACTTAACCTTAACTTATTCTTAATATATAATTTTCACAATTAAAACCTCGGGTTAAACACGTATGTATTAGTACTGCTGTTAGCTTATAATTAGTTAGTAGTATTTACAAATTTAGCCCAAAGGCGTCGAGTGAGAATCACCAGGGTGAGCAGCTCAAGTGGGTCCGGAGTAGTAGCAATATCGCGTTAGCTGTGGCAAAGGATTCCTAGCGCGACTTAACAGGTATTGCTATTCTTGAGTAGACCGGGTGAGTAAAGGGTGAAGTTTCGGAAATCCCTCTAGCTACTTGAGCCTTTCCTATTACCACTTTACCCAGCCGTATGGGAGCCAAAGATCTTGAGAAATCACTGGATAGTAGCTTGTCAGTACTGCACTGTTTTTATAATACCGTATCGCATCAGCCGTCCGGAGACATGTACATCAACATAACGGCCATATATAGCGATAATTCGAAGGAACTAGGTTCAGGTAATCAAGTAACCCTACAGTGGCCAGCCGTCCGGGGCGCTGCTGTATGAACTCACGAGAGCTGTAATCAAAGTAGTAACTAACCTTACTCTTAATTGCTATCATCGATGTTAACGCCGTGGTAAGCCTTCCGGGGGCTGCGGATTACATAAGGTCGGTACTTAGCGGAATTCTAGGAACATAGGTTGAGGTAATCACATATATACTCACATCTTCGTCAGCCGTCCGGGGGCGAATGGTGTAAACCTCAAAAGAGGGCTAATAGAATTAGCGATACCTAAACCTTATCTAGTAGAAAATAGATAAACGAGAGCCAACTTAACTGAATATAGAAATATTGGGTGGTTTAACCGGGATCAAAGATCAGATCTGAAATCATTGAAAAGCACCAGGTCTGAGCTAAACTTCCGCACAAAAAGAATGTGCCTTATTATAAAAAGAATATATACGTATACGTATTTGTGTTTACTAACTTTGTTACTAACCTGCCGGCTTTTGTGGACAATTGGTTTATCCAGGAATGAGTGGAAATGGCCTCGTGTATGGCTCAGTCGCTTCGCGATATCGTAAAAAATAAGCAGGCGTCAAAAGAACGCGATCCATAGAACTCCCCAGCGGCATATATACTGCTGGCCACACCTCGAAAGCCACAACTTCTGGTGACGAATCCCGACCAAATTTATCATCCGATACCCGTCATAAGAAAATTGCCGACCAACCCGCTACCCCCATTCAAACCATAAAATATATTTCTCCATTATATGGCTCCCACCTCAATAGTTTTAGTTTTTAAAATCGGGTGACCTAGCTAGCCCGTTGATGTGAATGTCTTTTAGTGCTTTAGGTTTTATATTTTGTGAGCTAGGCGACGCTCAGTGGAGTGTTATATAAACAATTGCGGGAGAGAGCATTTGGATTTTGGTGCCTTACAGCGTAAAGAATTACGCGGAGCCGTACTTGCAACTGCGTAACTGCAGTGCTGGAATTATGATGTTTATTAAAGAACAGAGCTTTAACCTTGGAAGACATCATAAATAAGTACTTTAACACAATTACTAGTTAACTTAGTAATACTAATCTTAATAATGCCTCCTAAAAAGAAGTGGCTATAATCTTAGTAAAAGAGTGGTAACGTAAGTAGTCATTGGTTAGTAATAGCTTACAACTTCGGTTCTTGTGTCGAGTGAGTAATACCTGGGCGAGAGTACAGGTGGTCTTGTGGTTAGTAGCGCGACTTGTTGGATGCGGCATCCGGTCGCTGCGGCTCAACAAGAAGCGTTATTCTTGAGAAGACCGGGCGAGTAAGGGGTGTGGAATCGAATTACCCGTTAATCGAAGCACCAATTTATCCTAAATTGTTTGATAAGCCAGCCGGTCGGGGGCTTATCTTTTGAAAAAAGTTCGACTGAATTGTAGTCGACCGCTACTATGCAGTTGTAGTTAACGTAGTCTGCCAACCGTTCGCGGGCGGCTTGTTTAACATAACTTCAGTTTGTAGCGTAATCCTAAGGCCTAGGTTAAGATAATTAAATAACCCTGCAATCGCTAGCCAGTCGGGAGTCGGTTCTGTCAACTAACAAGAGCTTTAGCAACATAATAGCTAACTTAAATATTAACTTGCTATCATTCAAACCATATCCATGAAACATTAGTCGTAATAACCTAAATCGAAAAACTTAGGTCCAGGTACGTAGTTATTCCTAAAACGCAACCTAATTCCCAAAACTAATAGAAATAGGGATAGTCCAGTGAAACGAGTGGCCGAGTGATGTTAAAAACGAGAGCTGAAATTGTGCAAGAGTCACCGGTGGAAATTTAGCATAATCTAAAAATAGTAATCTACGGGTGCCTAAACAGCTGGGTGCCTTCCTTAACATTTTATCTGCTTTGTGACAAACATCCTTATTACGTATTTGGTGTCTAACTATGTAAAGCACGAGTTACTATAGTAACGTTACGCCGCAACGCAAAATATAAGGCATAGTACTGATCACGACAAGCGCGGACGCGTGCCAACCGAGTCGTCCCACCGGCAAACTACTGGCCACACCACGAACCGCACAATCAACGGAGGGGGTGAAATGTGAAGGAAAGAGACAAAAATGGGAACAGGTATCAAATCGGGATAAAACAGATGCGGGAGTGAACTCAAGCGGCAAAGTTAAGGACTTCGGCCCGTGGTGTGCCCCTATTTTCCGAAATAAGGGTTCACCACTTAAAAATGTCCTCCGTTAGCCTCTTGAGAGCACTCCCCAATCTCGTTTGGTATGTAAAAGAATAGCATCAGTGGGATATGCCAAACCGACAGCCGGGGATGTGGGGGGTTTGATAGGCTATCAAGTGTTTCCGGGGTCCAAGCCTCGTCAAAAATAACGATTTCTCCTTTCCCAAACCAAAAATTCAAAATTTGCCACTTTTTCAACTATTTATTGACCTAATTTTATAATCCTTTTAAATTTTAAAATTTTAATTTCTTATCTTTTGTTGGACTAATTTGCATAAATTACATTCCTTAGTTTTGTATCTAACCTAACTTTAAGCTGAGTTTTATATTAGTTTCAGTTTGGTGTTTTTGTGATTCTAGAAATCGGCGGCTATAGGAGCTAAAGAACTTCGCTCGATATTTTTATTGATTTGTGTCAATTGGTTACTTAGCTACCCTATATGAGGTAGCTCCTACGTATCACTGCCGTTGTGCTAAATATAGCTCTCAAAATGGAGTTTAATCGGTAGAAACGTGATGTTCGGTCTAGATCCTTGGTTTTTCGCTTACTTTTGTGAACCAGCTTTGCATCTTTGCGCAAAACAATTGCATTATCGGCGAGTTTTGAATTTATGTTTAGCCTACTAAATGGGGACTTAAAAGAAGGAAGCTGCAAGACGCTAGGTCTTTACAGTTAAGTACTTTAAACCCGGATAGTAATTAATTTAGTCATATTAACCTTATCAAAAAGTTAAGAATTATGTGGCACATAAGAGTACTAGGAGCGATAACGTAATAATTACTAATAGTAATACTTTAAAGAATCGGCCCAAGCGTTCAGTGAGTATAGCTCGGGAGAGCAGTAACAACTGGATTCAGTGGTTAGTAGCACGACTTATTGGGTTGTCAGCTGTACGGGGGCAGCTCAGCAAGAAGTGTTATTCTTGAGAAAACCGGGTGAGTAAAGGCTGTAAAACCGAATAACCACATCAAGACACTCCTGCTTCAATACAAGAAAGTTGTCCAGTCGGTCGTGGGCCTAGGGATTGGGCAAAAGTTCCACTGAATAGTAGTCGACCGCTACTACGCAGTTATATTTAATTAGTCTGCCAGCTTTATGGGGGCGGGCGACTACACTAATATAACCGGCACGTATATAATAGCGTAACTCAGGCTCAGGTTAAAGCACCCAGATAATCATACATCGCCAGCTGTACGGGATCAATTAGATTAAATAAGGATCTGTACTAGAGTAATTTTAAGGCTCAGGTTGAGGTACTTAGATAAACGTGCATTGTCAGCTGTACGGGGGCAATTGTGCCAACCTCACATGAAGACAGAGAGTAACCGGAATTCCGGTTCCGGCGAAAATCTGTTCCGGTTGCGGTTCCGGCAGAGGGCAAACTACATACCAGAACCGGAATTCCGGTTTAAAAATTTTTGTTTGAAATTTTCCGCATTTTTGATTCGTCTGTGGTCCAAACACGTAATATACACAATGATCATGTTCCAATAAAGCCAAACAAAAGAAAAGATTAACTCAACAGTTTGCCGTGTGAAAGGGAAGTAGGACACATAATTTCATGTGGGAATTTTTCATTTTAACACTCTAGGAGTTAGCAAAACAAGCCAGCTCGGTGTTTGTTATAGCTATTTAACACGTTCAGAAGTCTGCTGGGTATGTTAGAATTAAACTGGGCTAACTTGGCAGCAAAGCATGGCTAATTAAGAAGTGCTTAGCTGTAAGCTTGGCTAACATAAATTGCGTGCAGCACCAGCCAGTGCGCCTTTAAATTTTGTAAATCAGTCTACATCGAAGAAAAATGTTATCTGCAACCAGAAGCCTGTTAACTGTGTTCTTGGCAATGAACTGTATTTATCGAAACTGTGCCAGCGGTATCACAGTTTATGTCATTTATAGCATTCTGATCAGAAAGTTATCATCATTATCATGGGCACTGGCTGCTCCACGCTAGCCTAAACAATGTCTGTGATCACTGACCAGAAAATTATAGTATATCTTTCGTTGTTTTCTCTTAGAACCATATAAATCAATTAAGTTTCCTACAGAATAACATGTAACAAACGTACGCGTAGTAAAGGGAGACGATCGGAGACAAAGCTAAAGTATTTAGTCTACTATCCATACAAGCACGGTCAGTATGACACAATTTAGGTTAGGCTGTATAATGGAAGGCATTTTTTGTTCTCGGAGTCTAAAAACCAACATATTGATCGACAAATAGCTTACTCAGTCTCTTCAGAGTTCCAGAAACAATAGTGCCATCGTAATACATTAAGCTTAACATAAAAGTTATTTTTAATACATTATAAACTCAGTGCCTTCCTTTCTCCAGTCATTTGTTTTATTATATATAAGTTTCGAAGACCAGGTTCCGGTTCTGGATAGAGATTAAATAGACGGTTCCGGTTATTCCCTGCAAGAGAAGTAATAGAATAGTACATAACATAACCTCAAAGCTAATAGAAGTCGGGACGAGTTGGCAGACTGTGCTCAGTGGCCGGAACAGTATATACTTTATTCAGAATAGACGGAAGTTACTGGCTGATAACAAGGCCTAATATTGTAGTAACGCTATTAAAGAATTGCGCCATAAAGAGATCTATATATGTGTTGACGCATAATAACTGTGCTCTAACGTTCTATACTATCTTGTAATAAACATTTTACTACGCTTTTGGTGCCCGATTATCCGAAGCAGCAGTGACTAGCGTTTAGCCACACCGCAACGCAAAATATAAGGCTCAGATATTGACCACGGAAAATCAGAAATGCGTGCCAGCCCAGCATCTCCCCACCGGCATTCTGCTGGCCACACCTCGAACCGCACGATCTTCGGTAACGAATCCCGTCCCCCTTGAATATCCGGTACCTGTCATAAGAAATTCCCCATACAACTTCTACCCCACTGAAAAGCATACATATAACAAGTCCAAAACCGTCCAAAAACCTTAAATTAATTCCTAACCCCGTGGGAGACCAAACATTTTAAGTTTCATAAATTTTTGTTTATTACACCCTCCCATCCTTTTTATGTTGTATCTTCCTTTTTATGTTGTTGTAGTAAAATGAAAGAAGGAACACTGCATGGCAATGTATTGACTCAAGAGGCGAACACCAGTAAAGATCTTCACTGGTGTGGCCCCAACCATGTGCGTTGAAAGCCCAATTTGCATATTTTCCACTCCTTTGGATTATTAGCTCATACATATATATTATATGCAAAATTATAATTATGATTTTAATAAGTATTTTCAGTTGTCTGGTTGTGTAGAGATTGCCGAAGCATTATGATTGAATTTAGGAACTTGTCGAGCATATCCGCTTTTGTCTAATAGCTAACTCCAGTTTTTACATTATAGGTCAGGCTATTGTATGGCGGCCATATTTCCGTTGTGTGCATATAAAACGATGTGTTATTTATATTGAGTGTATCTGTCGTGACTTATAGCTTTTTACGGGATTATTACCGGAAGTAACTGGCATGCAAAGAATTGCATGAATAGGAGAGTTTTACACGTTGTTTATGCGATTTATGTTTTTTGTTTCCATGATTGTCGCGCTGTATACCAACGAACTGAGATCACATAGCGCTAGGTATCATAGTGCCTGATTTATTATTGAGCGGAGCGAAGCGTGTTTGTTTCCGTCAGAGAGGACAATTCGGCACCGCCTGTCCGTTCGCCCGTCCGCTGAACTCCTCAATAACTACGTATTAGGTCGTTTTGTCAAAATTTGCTTCAGTTAGTTAATAATTACCTAATCATTTAACCGTGTCAGCCTATTTTTAACATTTTCAAGCAAAAATTACTATTTTTTCAATGAAATATATATCTGTTATTTTAGTGCATGTACCACATCTCGTCGTGGTGATTGTAAATCGTGTGTTTATTACTATTCGAGGAAGTTATCAACATGCTATTAATTAGCTAATTATATACTAATTTATTATTAACTAGGATCTTGGCGACATGCCAAGTATATGAATTCGGAAAAATGAGAACCTGTAACGTTAACATACAGTGGAACAACTCATTAAATATATATATTCCTGTTACGAACCAAAGATGTAATTCACCAAAAAATATTTATTAATCTGCTGTTCAATAAGGCATAGATGAAGCAAAACTGATAGTCAGATATCTAATACACATCCTACGAAGGCCAACTCTACCTCTGAACTGCTTACGAATCGTGAGCAACATATCTATGTATATATACGGTTTACGTTGAGATAACGAAGTCCTGTTTACAGAAAAAAATAAACGGACTCCCATCTTTCTCACCATAGTGCGGTGTAGTGAGAATATTCTTCGATTCCGAAGCTAGTGCTTCTCCATATCCGAATTCAATCACCGGCTTTTCTAATCAACACTATACCTGGAAACATGGCCTGGAGATCTCCCAGTTCCGGAGTTGAAGAACTGAAACTGTCTTACTAGGGATTCACCCAGTTCACCGGGGAGGAATGGCGGACCATACAATATGTAACCACCACAAGCGTCAGAATTGCGTTATCATTATATTCTTAGTGTTGTGAGTGGAACGAGCGTAGAGAAGTTTCAGTGGCCATAGAGGTAGATTTCACGACGTCCGTTTTCGGGTTGGCACGCGTAAATCAATTTCGGTTGGGCGGGCTGCCCCGCGCAATAGCTCATTCGGAAGCTTACAATCTCTATTTTCTCATCTAGTTATGCGTGAGTCTAGTTGTTTTTTGCGTACATCAAGGTTGTTTCTTTTGTCAAAATCACGCATTGATTTGCGCAAAAATTCGCGTTCGCCTTTTTGCCATTGGTATTTTTTTTGTGAACACGAACATGGGCTTTGCGATGAATGAATAGAATTTGCATTCGCGCACATTTTTCCATTTTTCACGTTGCGCATTCGTCAAATGCTATTCTAAGTTTCACAGTAATATTCGCGATCTATTGGTGTATTGTAGTATACGAGGAAAACGCAACTGGTAATCGCGTTTTTGCTTGTATATACGCAGTCAGCAAAATGCGATGCCGAATCCCAATATAGTCACCGCGAACAGCTCCTGCATCGCAGATCGTGTACGCGTACATAAGGGAAAATTGTGATTTGTTCGCGTTGATCGCTTTATGATCGTGAACTGGCCAGAAAAGAAAAACCCAGGTGTACGCACCTAAAGTGGACTCACGCATTATACGCGACAAGGTATTCCAACTCCTTCGAGCTGTAAGATTGGGCCAAATGTTTTTTGTTCGGGGTCAAAAAGGGGTCCGGCAAAGCTCGATATGGATTGTATCTCGACAACTGGTGCATATATATCTTAGCCAAATCAGGCTGGTTTTGCACGTCAACAAGATCTACAGTGCTGGGTATCATGGTTTGTTACATAGCTCTGTCATATGCATTATCTGGTCCTAAAGGGGTATTTAAATAAGTTGAATACTCCCGCAACCGCTTGGGCTAAATGGGTGTTATTGAAATCACTTTGTAGAGTAATTCATCCTCTACATAGATACGCATAATATGCTGCTGTTGCCATTATTTGCTCAGTAGGGTTGGGTAAAAATGGGGTTTTCAATGTATATTGAAATGTATGTTTGTAATATATTCAATGTATATACAATGTATATATGTTTTCAATATACATATGAGACCCAAAATGCGCGAAAATCGTAATATCTCTTTAACCGCTTTGACTACACGGGTGTGGTTGGTCTCACATTGTAGGATAATTCACCCTCTATGTAGCTGCCTATAGTGTGCTCAAATTATCATTTACTTAGCAGGGTTGGAACAAATGGTGTTTTCAAAAGGGTCAGACTGGAAATACCACTCAATCGACAAGCTACCGCGACCGCTCTAGGTATTTGGGTTTTAATTGTATCATTTTGTACAGCACTTTGTCCCCTAAGTAGTTGCCCATCATAGGTACCTAAGTATTCAATAAGCCGGCACTCTTTAAAGCATCATGGCTGATATTCGACTCATTTTATAAGCTGATGTGCAGTATGCCTGTGCGCATATTCAACACTTAGAATACACTACCTTGACGATGAGACAAGCGGCTAGTTTAACAATAGATTTCAATTGTGTTTATATGGAAAGAAAATTTTCCTGCATAAAGTTTGGTATAAAAAAATTTGGACATTGGGAATATTAGCATATTTTTCAGCCCATCAGAGAAACATGGCAAATTTTTAATCACGCAAGTGTGTACCTGGGAAGTGGCCAAAATTTGTCAGTGGAGAAAATGCCAGTATCACATTTTGCGATTCGTAAAATATTGTTAAAGTTGCATTATCTAGTGAATTTACTTTTTTTATTGAGCCAGATTATTAATAATGATTCTTAATAGATGTTCTCACCAGCTGTCTCCTTTGCTGCGGAGACATTTCAGCATGATGGGAACAAAAAGACTTCGTCTAAACAAGTTTGCCCTTGTCAACGAATTTTTTTCTCCATCGTCCTGTAACAATAGACGTTCATCCGGCGTCACGTACACTCCAGAAACTTTAAGCACTGGTAGCGGTAGTGAAACAACAAAATTGAACCTTTGCAACGCAATTCAGAATGCTCTTGATATTGCAATGGACAGCGATAACACGGCGTGTGTTTTCGGCGAGGATGTCGCCTTTGGCGGGGTGTTCCGATGTACTGTTGGGCTTCAGGAAAAATATGGCGCCGAACGAGTATTCAACACACCCTTATGCGAGCAAGGAATAGCAGGCTTTGGTATTGGTTTGGCGTGTGCCGGTGCCACAGCTATAGCTGAAATACAATTCTCCGATTATATATTTCCAGCGTTTGATCAGCTTGTCAACGAAGCAGCAAAATATCGTTTTCGTTCAGGTGGAACGTTCGACTGTGGCTCGCTTACAGTACGTACAACATGGGGCGCAGTTGGTCATGGAGCGTTATATCATTCCCAATCGCCAGAAGCGTTTTTCGCTCATTGTGCAGGTCTCAAGCTAGTCGTTCCACGCGGTCCTTGCCAGGCGAAGGGTCTTTTACTTTCGTCGATTCGAGCTCCGGATCCGGTTATATTCTTCGAGCCAAAAATACTTTATCGCTCGGCGACCGACGATGTGCCAAACGATGATTATGAAATTCCGTTGGGTAAAGCGGAGATTTTACAGGCTGGAGAAGATGTAACGCTATTAGCTTGGGGTACCCAAGTTCATACAATGCTCAGCGTCGCCGAAGCGGCGCAACAGCAGCTTGGGATTTCTTGTGAAGTTATAGATTTGAGAACTATCGTTCCTTGGGATGTGGATCTTGTTTGTAACTCTGTAGCAAAAACTGGTCGAATGGTGGTAGCTCATGAAGCTCCACTTACTGGAGGGTTTGCTGCCGAGATTTCTGCGACGGTGCAGCAAAACTGCTTCTTGAATTTGGAAGCACCCGTGGAACGTATTTGTGGGTGGGACACGCCATTTCCTCTTGTATTTGAGCCGTTCTACTTGCCAACAAAATGGCGCTGTCTGGAAGCAGTTAAGCGTATTGTCAATTACTGAGCGATGTTTTTGATTGAATGTATTGAAACGGAGCGGGCCGAGTACTCAGTTACTGTGCAATATTGAGCAAGAAATATTTAGTCCGCCTGTGGCACACATATGTATATCATCACTAACTTTATAAATGTTTGCGTTTTATTTTTATTCGACGTAGAATAGAATTTAATTGAGCACCTAGCAACAAGTAAACGGAACCGACGCCGGAGCTGGGTCTATATGAAAAAAGCAAATTAAACCGGAGGTATTAACAAGCACTTTGTTTTTCTGGATGGTTAAAGAGCAATTAAACACGCTAGTTCGTTTCATCGTTTTAAAGTACATTGCGTATGTCGCTTCGCTACACCCTATGACGCGATGCATGGTGCCAGAAATGCCAAATTTTGGCAACAAAATGGCGACATCATGGCATTTTTAAATTATTTTTATGTTGAGGGCTAGACAAGTCTATAGATTTATAGGATAGTTGGATAGGACGGCATTTTCATCGAAACTAACAATTCGGCAAGAACAATGATTGTGCAGCTTACAGTTTTTTCATAAAATTATATTTTTCTTGAAAGAAGTGATTTATAAAAATAAAAATTTCCAGCTAACGTTAATTTGTTATTAAAGCATATGAACGATTCCAGCATTATTAGAAAAAATCCTACTGGAAGTAAGTGCAAAATTTTCTAACTGGCACTACGAAACCAAACGGCGAGCTGTTTCAGCCCATGGCGTTAGTCCGCGAAAAAAACTCAGGGTGAACATGCTTGTCACGCGTATATTAGAACCAATTGAAGATACCTGTGAGAGATGTCACAAGATTTAGCATATCTTCGACACTCTGTCTATGTGCTCAACCAGATTCAGTAAGCTAAATTGAAAATGCGATATAGCCGCTAAACGCGAAGTAGTCACGCTTGCTCCGTTTCACCTCCCATAGCGAGTAAATAACTAGTAGTTAATATTTATTTGTGGTTATCGTAGTCGACACACAAAAAATTCGTACAAAAATCGGTCGGTAGACATACAGTATGTTTATATATTTTAACGTTTATTGTTGTTTGCGAATATTTAATTTGATATTGATGACAAAGTCGCTGAATTAAGCTACAAGTTTGTTTAATATATACGGGATTTCTCAAAGTTTAAACCAAGGGATTGGAAATTCGCTATTTTGCTTATATATATATATATAATTGATACAGTTCCTATCAGAAGTGGTTGTCGGGTTTCGGATGGACAGGCTTCGTGCAAACATCGAACAGTTTTGAACAACAAAATCTTTCAGGACGCTTTTCGAGCAGTTTTGAAATCGTTTCAAACGACATTATCTTTGTATTTTCATTTTCTTGAATTCTTTATTGACACGTTCGATTACAGTTAAGGGGCACCTAGTGCCAAATGTTCGAACAGTTTTCGAGCGAACACCGAACGCGTTTCAAACAAACAGCAGTCACTTCTGCCAATGACTGTAGTGAGTAGATGGTTAGAAAGCGCTCAGATTGTTGAATGAGGTTCGCATTGACTTAAGACGTAACTGATGTACATTTGAAATGCAACCGTTTTCAGGTCATACAATAACACAAACTCGTCAAAAACGAAATAATATTTTGTTTCGCCATGTTAGCTTTAGAAAAATCCCGACACTGAAATTTCATTGTTTATGATTGTACATAGATCTAGCTTTAGCCAGAGCTTTAGCCATTGTCATTAAAATTGGTGTTATAATATAATTTATTATAGGCTATTGTGTCAAATGTGATATATTTAAATATTTGTCAAAGCGGTCTTAAAAGAGCCCGCTTTTCAAGGTCTGGATTTTCTTGTACCGTATTCGGCTGTCGATGTCAACCGGTTCGGCATTTCAGGGATCGTGTCCAGGGTGCTACGGCTCGGCTAAACCAGTAGCATACAGTTTCTGCTCAGATATTAAAGACAGGTTTGCAGTTTTCCAATATAAAAAATTTTTATATATACGTACATATGTACAATAAAAGAAATTATATAGTTTCAGAGGTTCCAATAGCCGAGTCAATTGTTGCTCTTGTTATTTGACTAAAGTACTGAACTTCAGTTGTTAAAATTATTTATTGTTTCTGAAAGTTTTTAAGAACCGACCCCAGCGTTTATAGAGCTCGGCTTGATTTTTGCAAACAGATCTTCGTCTTGCCTTGGCTCTCCATACATCATGGCAGGGTTGGTTTCTTATGTGCACATGTTGAAACTATAAAGCAAAATTTATTTCGTACCTTTGAAACGAAGATATGAATGACCACTTGCAATGTATTCAATGAAGTTAGGAATTTGTGATAACTCTCGTTTTGAGTATTCCTATACCATCCATACATGTTCACAGGTGAATTATCCCACATGAGGCTAACCCCAATTGGGGCGTCACCGATTCCTCGGGAAATACCATGATACCCTGGAGTAACTGCATCCCCAGGAATATGTTTACACAGTTCTGCAGACGACCTTCCCCACGCCGTCCTGCTGACTCCCTCCCTCCCCCGAAGCACCCGCTATTCCACCTGGTTTATCGGAGCTCGCCCATGTATGATGTCCGGTTGGAGTACCGAAGTTTGACTACTTTAGAAAAATGTCATTTTTAATATCAGTTCACAATTATGTGTGACTAAACATTAAGGTGACCCTATTCGCGACCCATTTTTGTAATGATATCGAATCTCTAATGTTTGTTACAGAAAAAATACTGAATTTTCGTTTTTGCCTGAAAATTAGCAGAATCAAATCCAAGTGCCAGAAATTATGCCATGTGCCCCAAATAGAATTATGGCTATTTTCAATTTGCTGCAATTCGGTTTCCTAACATCAATTTTGCATATAGGTTATTCAGTGTTCTCTAACAAATATAATAGACCAGTGTAACTCAAATTCGACTAATGCGCGATTAAACTTAAGTTGCGCTGCTTACCATTATATTTTGTAAAAAGCAAATGCCATTCCATTGTTCACTGAACACAAATTTCATTTTTGTACAAAAGAAGAGAAATTTAGTCCATTTCATATTTCATACATTATAATTAGAAAATTTTCGACAACACATTGATGTTAAAGTACAGATGCCGAATTGCATTCGGTAATGGCGTTATGAAACAGAAAGATGCTGAAATTGGATATGGCTAATGAAATTCGAGTTTTTGTTCTCTAACGTTTTGTACATGGTTCAAAAGAGGATTATTGGTGGCGCGTCTTAAATTTACTCTTGCATATTAAGTGTTCTCTAAAATTTCGTTAATATTACTTGAAATTTCGCGAACGCAAAAGCACTTGATCTCAATCGAAGAGCAAGGTGTTTGTAAACAGTATTGTTTCAAATTTCAATTCACTAAAACCGTTTCGTAAAATATTTTGTGCGAAATTTCTAAGTTTAGGTTGGTTGGTGAGCGCATTAGATTCCAATTTTTGGTCTAGATTTGTTGCGTGTTTTATTTATATTTTGATAAGCATCATATGTATCTTCAATATGTCTAAAATAAAGTTCGTGCGTCTGTTCATAATTCCGTCTTCACGTAAAATTTATATAGATTAAAATTTACGATGTCGCGAATTAGTTTTTGTGTATTAATAAGTTGTCTGATGTTTGAGCAATAGAATTATGGCAACACTTAATTTCTTTTTGCGCCTTTGATGCGTGCATCCACAACACGCTATTAATTGAAAGGCCATGCCTGCCTTCTGTTAAAGCACGGTACTTAGCAGATGCGACAAAAATGTCGCTGCTAAGTGCTGCCGCGATTTCAGCCAGTAAATGGTGGCTCGCTCTTTTTGTAACAGGACCGTTCCGGCCCGCTACGTGTGCTTTGCAAGATTTCGGCGTTAAAATTACTTCAATGCGTCTCAAATCGAATCAGACATGGCTCCTGTGAATGGAATTTTCGTGTGTTGCATGGTGCCACGGTCACCAATAATTGCGTTGCTAATTGATATCTTGTACATTCATCTTGTCATTGATATTGCATTGCATGATTATATTATAATCGTATGTTTGGACGTGCAAGAAGTTTACTTTAGCCAAGGGTCTAAATTCAGGAAGTCAGGGAATATAACAGAGTTTTTAACTGGCGTCAAGATAGTAGATCTGAACGGAACTCGACCACTAGCCCCTATTTCCCCACCGACACTTCAAATTCGCGCCTGTCCGGGAATAGGAGGCCAGTAGTCAATTGAGTTAGACCATTAGCACGCCAGTGATCAAAACCAAAAATATCAAATTTACGTATGCTGAATAACATACGTAACCATGGTCGCACGAAATACACGTCGCCATGGTCACGGAAACGACGAAAAGCCAAAAGCTTGAATCAGGGGTACGGTAGTGTCCGATTACTCGGAAATGAATCACCGGGCTCGTTTGTCGGCCTGTAGCCGTGCAACGGCTTCAATTTCGGGAAAATGACCCGAGTACTTTTCTCTAGGGAAATTTACGGATATTCGGCTGAGGCCAAAATCGCTCAAATCGCGCCAGGACTTAACTCTAAATCAGGGGACAAACAGGTCAACTGGAAACCAACAGCCGCTTCTTACGCTAAGTTTAGCTGATAACAATGGTTCCGAGTAGATATAACTTAGGTATAAGTATATATATATGCATGTATGTATGTGTTTAGATACCCGATTTTCGTGCCCCGGCACTCCCTTTTTTCCCGCCCCCACCGGACAAATCCTCTTTTATCCACAGCGTCGGGATACGGTGCGAGATCTCAGTGTTTCCTCGTCTTCAACGCCCCAAACTCGCTTGATTAGCGCCCTGGTGACCGGTCTTTCTTCTTACCGCCGAATCATCGACTGGAATCACGCCCCTGAGCAGTCTACCCATTGAGGCATCTAACGCGACCAGGCGGGTCCCGACATGACAAGTCACCCCGCTGTAATATGAGTTATCTTTCTGTTTCGTGATCAGTGCATAATTCACTACGAAAATTTGACATAAAATCCCGTCTGTTGTACACCATTTCCGTACTCGACCCCTGACATTAAATGCGACCACTCGTTCGACTCGCCTGCTTTCGGCGAGTGCAACAATATACGCACGCCTACGCCCGACTTCTCGCTAACCCGCGAAAATGCCCTTAGTTCGGAAGACCAGATAAAGGTGGGTACAAAACACCCGAAAATGTATTTCGAATTCTAAAGTTGGCCATTGCGTTCACCACGTCGAGACCTTTTTGAATATACCCGTCGGGCCTCCGCCCGTTGCTCTGTTAACCCGGGACGGCCGACGAAGACGCCATCCACCACCATCGACACCGGTGGTGTCCAGTTGACCTGTTTGTCCCCTGATTTAGAGTTAAGTCCTGGCGCGATTTGAGCGATTTTGGCCTCAGCCGAATATCCGTAAATTTCCCTAGAGAAAAGTACTCGGGTCATTTTCCCGAAATTGAAGCCGTTGCACGGCCACAGGCCGACAAACGAGCCCGGTGATTCATTTCCGAGTAATCGGACACTACCGTACCCCTGATTCAAGCTTTTGGCTTTTCGTCGTTTCCGTGACCATGGCGACGTGTATTTCGTGCGACCATGGTTACGTATGTTATTCAGCATACGTAAATTTGATATTTTTGGTTTTGATCACTGGCGTGCTAATGGTCTAATCCCTTTTTCATTTTCCAGCTTTCAGACTTGATCATGCACAGGGAGTTTAAGCCCGCTGCAGAATCTTCCGTATAATGCACTCGACTCTACATGTTCTAGTAGAGTCGACTAAAATGTCGACAATAACTCGACTGCACGCTTTCGATAGTGCAGTCGAGACACTATATAACTGCAGCGTATGCAGTGCAGTAGGATATGCATTAGGGAGAGGTTGAGGGAAAGAACGACGAAACGGGGCAAAGGAGAGAGAAAGAACCAAACCATGAAACGCCAACCAAAAGGGGCGCAGACATGTTTGAGGACAAAATGCCCGTGGTCCCATTTGTATAACGAAGCGGCAGGTTTAGCAAGCTGTGCCTAAGAAATCCCGACAATTGTCGAAATACGGGTCGACTCCTAGAGCGCCTCGTGCCCCAAACGTGAATGCCAAACACACCTCAGACTGCAAAACCAAGCCCTGACCGGGGCCAGTCGCTATCATCTGACAAAACCATTAGAACTGCGACATTGGTCGCCTAGGATGGAGCTGGCTCGCCCCCACTCGATTAGGCTGTCGAAACTGTAGGTAGGGGCGACCCCTCCAATAGTTCAAAACTGCGCCCCCGGCCCGTATAATGCAGTTCAGGGTGTGTTCCACCCTCGAAATTGATTTCATCGCCGTACGCCAACCATTTGCTGATTTCTGTGGAGAACGGGGCAGCTCAAAATTTTATTTGGACAATAGAATACATTTAACCGAATGTAATTCTGCTAGGGTATTAGGTCTCATTAACGTAGGATAATACATCACCATAGATACAGTTAGCCATTGGAACCGCCGTAGTTCACCTACGGCATCAAGCCTGTTCTAATGGCGAAACAATGTGATAGGCTCGATAGGGAGGGTAGACGGAGCTACAGATCAGGACGCACACCCAACAGAGTTTGGCATTTTTGAGGGTCCCGGGTGGACCTTGCACGCCCATTCAGTGATTTCTCGCTTACCTATGTTTGTGTCGTAGCCGATGTAATAAATGTAACCTTGCACTGATTTTGCTATGCTCATGACAGTTTATTGATCGGTACTATCTCGACCTTACACTGTTTGGTGCCCGTAATCACGCCCCGAGTTGCACCATCTCAAAAATGCAACTCCATAATCGCAGGGAGTTAGCCTCGCGGATTTTGTGGTATCCTGGCATGCACCTCACTTTTCCGTGCAAAATGGTAGCGCCTCGCGCTGCGCAGAGCGAGCTTCGAAACACATCAGTCTTTGTCCTTGAACCCATAACTGCACGCAGGACGCTAATATTGGGAGCTCTGGGACAAAGATCCCTGGTGCCCTGTTAACCCGGGACAGCCGACGAAGACGCCATCCACCACCATCGACACCGGTGAATTTAGTGCCCATCTAACCGCTACCCTTTGAGCAAGGAAATCACCCTCGTTCGAATCGCCCTTTCATGACGAGTCCAACGATACACGGCGGGCGTCGCTCCGCCCAACCGTTAGTGCGGGAAACCCTACATACTTATGTATGTCGGAACCCAAATGTGGGTCCCGACCCGCTACTACGTCCACCCCCCTCGAGTTTGATATCGTTCGGCCCCGTTCTTCGTCCTGAGACCGACTTTCACCCCAGCCCCTCGAAAATCCCCCGGGATATACCTTGTCCCGCTTCCCTTCCCGTGCCCCTTCTTCTCACTCTCCGTGTCCTCGCTCCTTTCTTTTTTCTGTAACCGACTTCGTTGGTTGATTGCTGCTATCGTTGTTGTTATTTTGTGTGTGTTTCTGTGGCGAACTTGAGCGACCTTTTTGCGCTAAGGTCGCATGTGTGTCTTGTATGTATTGTGTGTTTATGTGTTCATGAGTGTGTATGTATGTATACTTATTTATGTATGTATGTATCTATATATATGTGTAGGTGTACGGACTCTATATAAGGACAGGACGAACGAGGACAAGACATACAAAATCATACTAAATTTATAAGTTTTACGGACGGACTGGACATGAACGTTAGGGAAGGACGGGGTGTATTTAGGGCCCTCCTGTGGGTTCCTGAGGCCCCCGATTAGGGCCCCTTCGCAGTTTCGAGTTCCTGGGAGTGTGCTGAACCCCCAACCTTGGGATGGGTTCATTCCCGTCACCGGGTCCCCCGGGACGTTTAGGAAGCCTACGCCGCGACACCTGAGAAAGTGTCAGAATGGAATGTTTGGCTTTATCCAGCGAGTTGATATATAAACGTGCAATGTTTGCACGTTTATCCATGGATTTGATGGCAAAAAAATTAGCCCGCAGTTGGACTCTTAGGATGCTTACGTAGTTGACGGATGGGACCGCTAACTGTCGAACAATATGAAATTGCCGCAAACCGACGCTTTAGCCAACAAAATTCGATGAATGGGGACATGAAGACGAGATTGACCTGAAATAAAGATAAATTCTTAGCTTATTCCGACTGCTCCCATACATAGGGCGACTTACTGATTTCGAATTTAACAGGTGATTCAATGACTTTCGTGGGACAGTTGAGAAATAACAGACAACTTAGGTTAGGAAAGGGGTTTAAAAATTTGACAGATGGGTTTTGGGTAAAAAATTTTAAGCTTAGTGACAGAAATTTGAAACTACAGATGGGATAGGGTTCGAAATTTCATGAAAATTCGGGTCAAACTTGCAGATGTTTGACCTCCGAGTATTCGGAGGGTTCAAATTTGATGTCGGTGATTTCGATTGAAGCCGACTCTCTCTCTAAAGGGGACCCAGGGTTTACGATACCTGTCAAAAATAAAATTCGGGGAATTTTCTAATTGGGCGCCCGGGTTTGAACTCAAAAAAGTGGGCGTCAAGAAAACGTCACAGATTGGATGGCGACAAAATCGCTATCCTACAGCATAGGCGAAAATTTTGGCGACGACCAACGCGGCGTCGACTCTTGCAACCAGTTCGACTTCGGCAGCGCGGTGTTCGGTTGACCTTACTGACTGGCTCCGACGCTTGAGTTTGCAGTATGTTTTACATTGACTTCTTGCTTTCCCGTGGTTTCTGTTTTTGCGAGTTTGGAATGGATTCGACGGTTGGAGGACCCGCGCAGACATCTTCCGTCTCGCGGAAGGGGACCCGCGATTGCTGTCCCGGATCGAATATTGTATGTTAGCAGGAGAACCGAGAGTATGGGGGTTTATTTTCCCCAGCTACAATCGTAGCAGACCATTCACAGAAATCTAGTTGTCCGTAGCACGACTTTACACTCTATAGGTTGACTTAACATCTGTCGTTGGACGTTTCGCTTCCCAAGCCGACTGGCTACGTTTTTGCAAGTTCCCTGACAAATCTCCTCAAGTCGAGTTCTGTTTTGGGCATTGTGGGCGATTGCACGGGACGGTTCTAAATTGTAGGCACCAAAGTCGAAGCCTTTCTGATTCCCGTGGTCTTAGGTATGACAAACGTAAATGGACGCCTCTCGTCCATGTTCTACATGACCTGCAGCTCTTGAGTTCGGGTTATAGAATTTTCCTGAGCTGACCAGGGTAAAATTTTCCAATGACTGAAAGCTATAATAGTAGGGACTTGCTTCATTGTTTTCAGTTATGGTTTACAAATTTACAGTTTAGTGGACTGTTCAACGCTCATGCCGTTGTTTTAGCTCGAACTCACGTTGCAGCTAGGAACGGATGATTAGCTTTCGTTGGACTTTAGGAAGCCCCAAAATTTCATTTATCTGACTGAGTTAAGAAAATTTGGGAACATAAAAGATTGAACAAATTGTAAGTATTTCAGCTTGAGCATAAGGTGTTTGCTCTCCTCCAGGAGCGATTTCTGCGTACTATTTTTACCTGCTTACCTTGCTTTCATTTATGTCAGTATCTGGTTCGATTAGTTTTAAAAGCCCTAAGAGCGTTGTTTCGGGATCAGCAATTTGGTGGACATTTCCTGTTATATGCACGGCGTTACACTATTATCCCTTGGAACTGCTCCGATTAAACTATTAAAGTGACCGAAGTTCAAAGTAATACACATACATGGTCTAGGTTTTAGGCTGAGGGCCTGAGCAATCCTTTCCTACAAAAAATGAATCGATGGTATAGCCATACGCCATCCCCAGTTACTGTGCGCCCATTAAAGGCACGTTCTTGTGCTCCCGCCTCAAAATAAGTACCCAATATAAGAAGTTCAATAAAGAAAATTACCCCCGTTGCTCGAATCATTTTGACCCCAAATCGAGCAAGTGCAAAACCCCGTTTTTCCTTTGGAGCGAGTTGATCGCTGACTTTAGCCGTTCTCTTATTTTAGCTCTGGTTGCCCATTAGGCTATGTATATACTATATATGCCCTGAGTTGTTTTCACCCTGTTTCTCTCTCCCTTTTTCATTTTCCAGCTTTCAGACTTGATCATGCACAGGGAGTTTAAGCCCGCTGCAGAATATTCCATATAATGCACTCGACTCTACATGTTCTAGTAGAGTCGACTAAAATGTCGACAATAACTCGACTGCACGCTTTCGATAGTGCAGTCGAGACACTATGTAACTGCAGCGTATGCAGTGCAGTAGGATATGCATTAGGGAGAGGTTGAAGGAAAGAACGACGAAACGGGGCAAAGGAGAGAGAAAGAACCAAACCATGAAACGCCAACCAAAAGGGGCGCAGACATGTCTGAGGACAAAATGCCCGTGGTCCCATTTGTATAACGAAGCGGCAGGTTTAGCAAGCTGTGCCTAAGAAATCCCGACAATTGTCGAAATACGGGTCGACTCCTAGAGCGCCTCGTGCCCCAAACATGAATGCCAAACACACCTCAGACTGCAAAACCAAGCCCTGACCGGGGCCAGTCGCTATCATCTGACAAAACCGTTAGAACTACGACATTGGTCGCCTAGGATGGAGCTGGCTCGCCCCCACTCGATTAGGCTGTCGAAACTGTAGGTAGGGGCGACCCCTCCAAGAGTTAAAAACTGCGCCCCCGGCCCGTATAATGCAGTTCAGGGTGTGTTCCACCCTCGAAATTGATTTCATCGCCGTACGCCAACCATTTGCTGATTTCTGTGGAGAACGGGGGCAGCTCAAAATTTTATTTGGACAATAGAATACATTTAACCTAATGTAATTCTGCTAGGGTATTAGGTCTCATTAACGTAGGATAATACATCACCATAGATACGGTTAGCCATTGGAACCGCCGTAGTTCACCTACGGCATCAAGCCTGTACTAATGGCGAAACAATGTGATAGGCTTGATAGGGAAGGTAGACGGAGCTACAGATCAGGACGCACACCCAACAGAGTTTGGCATATTTGAGGGTCCCGGGTGGACCTTGCACGCCCATTCAGTGATTTCTCGCTTACCTATGTTTGTGTCGTAGCCGATGTAATAAATGTAACCTTGCACTGATTTTGCTATGCTCGTGACAGTTTATTGATCGGTACTATCTCGACCTTACACTGTTTGGTGCCCGTAATCACGCCCCGAGTTGCACCATCTCAAAAATGCAACTCCATAATCGCAGGGAGTTAGCCTCGCGGATTTTGTGGTATCCTGGCATGCACCTCACTTTTCCGTGCAAAATGGTAGCGCCGCGCGCTGCGCAGAGCGAGCTTCGAAACACATCAGTCTTTGTCCTTGAACCCATAGCCGCACGCACGACGCTAATATTGGGAGCGCTGGGACAAAGATCCCTGGTGCCCTGTTGAGTCGGGCTCTCTCCCGCTCTGTGCCCCTCGATAGGGGTGGACACCAAAACTATGTTGACCCCTCGTAATCTCCACCGATGGTGCAGCTATTTTAATGTTACCACTGTTGTATTAGATTAGCTGTTTCGCCCCTTATCAGTGCAAATGTACATACTGTTGAAATAAAATCTTTGGAAAATAATGTACCGCGTCCTGTGTCTTTCAACTAAGAAGCGTGATACGTGCGTCCAATTGGACTGGTTAACTCTGCGTGCCACGGCCTGCGGATGAGAACATCCCAAGCCCTGACACGTGCGGTTCGCCCTCAGTGTTCGTATGCAAAAGTAACGGAATTATGGCGAGAGCAATCCACAATAGTACCCATCGAACTCACTCTCAAAAAATGTCACGCTCAAACCTCGGACAAGAGTTTATTAAGAAAACTTCGCCAACGCACAGGCATACACCAAAGTTGTCAATTTACTAACTAGGTAGTCCGACGTTAAACTCTCAGGGAATGTCGGAACCCTGTGGGGACCACATAGGCTACAACGATCCAATAGGGACAAAATCGTGACTAATCGAAATTAAGTCGAAATTTCTTCTAAAACCGAACCTCAGTGCAAATTTACTTTTCATTGATAATGAACTAAACAACTTCCAGATGAGCTTAGGATAGGGAACATCGGTTGGACATCATGACCTGTGAGCATGTTTCGGTGTCAATCTCCCTGGGGGGCCTCAGTTATCATACCGAAATATTAGACGCCTGCGCAACCAATCGGGCGGGGTCCGAATACACCCCGTGAAGCGCGCCTGCGGCCTGCTAAGCTCCATGGCTTCTTGGGTGTGACCAAGAAAAGTGGCGAAATTTCAAAATTCACTGTCCACCCTTGAGGTTATGATAGACGGGGTCGTATGGGCATGGTGTTAGGAAGGTGCGCCATGCAGCTGCGTCCCGTTCATTTTTATTATTAATGTTTATTGATATTGGCTTACAAGTAGCTGTGAGTGGCACTAGAAAAAATTTTTACGCTGGAAAGTTGTGAGCTTTGGATGATATAGTCGATTTTAGGGTGGTAATCGCTGTTAGAACAGCGGTAGATTAGTATATATTATTATTGTACGTTGTTAAGAATTTTGCTACATGACTAAATAGGTATGACGATATCTAGCAGTGATATTTGTTTGCATTGATCAGTCCGGACTTCTTTTTGCGACTACTTAAAATTATAAAAAGCTTGATTTTATGGTGCTTTTGCCACTAGACTTTTGGCGGGTAGGGTGTTAACAGGCGGCTGCACCCTTTCTCTTAGTAAAAATAAATATCGAATTGGAATTTGCTCCGATCACAGACTCGAAGACGTCCGTTTTGACTGAACAATAGGAATTTCAAGTACTATGTCGGTGCCCATAATCTCTCAGTTTTGATTCTACAAACCAAACTTCTAAAACGGGTCTTCTAATAGTTGTGTGATAATAATCGAATTCTGAGTGTCAACCAAGAATTCTCATTTGGTGGGTGTTGTGAAATTGGCGGCGTCTGTTTCTGGATTTTTAGAGGACACTCAACTATATATACTTCGGATGGCCAGATTGACACGCGATAGCTCATTGAAAAGCTTGAAATCTTTAGTCTGCACGACGCCACATTCCAATATTTTATATAGTAGATGTGATAAGTCTCATTTTCAGAGCAATTAATCCTGTGCAAATTGCGAAATATGATAATCTTGTATATATTCTCAGCTAGTCAAGCTGATAATCGGAAGCTCATTGTGTATTTACTACTCAATATAGCTGTGTACAGCTCACTAAATTACGTGTTTAACACTAAGATTTCTCTCTATTAAGACTGGTCGGGGCCGAACCATTTCTTGAAAACGCGAGCAGCTTGATTAAACATCGCTGATTACCAGGGCTAGTCGTAAGACAGCGGTTCATATATGGAAGATGATCACAGTGGTATTCGGAAGCTGCATGATTAAACGTCGCAGATTACCAGGGCTAGTCGTAAGACATACGGTTCAAATATGGAAGATGAGCAGAGTGGTCAAGCGCGTTGCTGCAATGAACGAAGGTGTCCTGTGCATGCCTTGAGCTGCTCATTATTGAATCTCGTAATTGCTGATTCGTGCCAAATCATAAGTTCATACTGTGACGTTTGCTGTGTCATGGCGAGAATCTTCTGCTAGATGGTTCTTCATTCAGCAGCAGTGTCAATTACGGCAAAATCTCAGTCAGATATCAGCGGGAGTGCCGAATTGAATGCCTAAAAGCTATTACGTTGAGGAGTATGCCGTGGGAAAGAATGACGGTGCTACAGCCAGCGAAGCTCGTGGAATTTCAGCTAGCATTTGCACTTGGCCTTTTATATTCTGTATTGTGGCTTCACACGATGTTCTGTTTCATATCAACAAGATCAGTAAGCAGATTCAGCCTATGGATGCCAGTGTCGTTGCGCTTTCAACGGAGCTGATTGCCATTGTATATTTCCTGGTTCAATAACCCCAAACAGGATATGCGTTTGCATGCAATAATATTGCAGGATATTGTAGAAAGCACGAATTGCGCAACAATTCCCAGTTTTGCGACGTCGGCGCAAGAGGCACGAGATTGAGTACGAAGCGGCAGATCACAGTTCGGACCTGACATAGTAGCAGCATTTCAAACGAGTCTTTTTTTCAACGAACTTTTAGACCATGTCATAACTTAGACAAAGGAAAGGTACGACCAACTGCCTGGATTCTTTCACGTTTTTGGATTCTTGTTCAAAAAACATAATTTAGTTGGGCAAGGAGGATCTCTCAAGTCGCGTTCCTCTGATTTTCAACAAAAAATGGGGTGCCTTGATCTTGTTGAACTTGAGCTCGAGCTCGCTCTATTCGTATTGGTACTTCAGGGTGGCGATTGCTCTGACATGACAGATTCGGTATTATTTCTCTTCATCCTGCTATATTTATGTCAACGACCTGCATGAAATTTATCCTAACCTTGACATTGCTGTGATGGTCCTTTTAACTATTGCAGTTTCGGTTGTCAGCGTTGCGCGCCCTTCAGCAAAACCCAAATTTCTTGAGAATTTTCATCTGTCTACCACGAACGATTGTCCAGCCTGGCGACGATCTCTATCGAAAGTGCTACTTAAAGCACGTGATCTGGACTGTTGTAACATCGTCACCACTTTTGCGGATACAAAGGCTTGCGGAAAGCTGTTCTAAATAAACCAGAAATATAAATAATTAAATGAAGGTAATCTGATAGTGATTTAGACGGACAGCCTTGAGACCCAAAAATAAGTGATTTGTCAGAGTTAATGTTTCGGGTCCAGCAAAATTTTAATCCCAGATTGATATGCCCAACGGGGTGCTAACGACGCGGCGTCCTTGCATATCACAAAAACTATTTTGTTCTACAGGGCCCCGGAACCACCACGCAGGGGCCTGATCATGTCAAGTTCCCTCAAGGGGTTGGGAAATTTGCTGCATAAATTAGCAGCTTGAAGCCGTCCCGTATTAAAATGAAAACTTTAAACGGGCTAAAACGTTCCATTTTACAGACGATTTATGGTAAAACACACCGTTCTTACACAGTAGCCCATAAGCATAGCTGTGTATAAACTTGATAAGATGTTACTTTGGGATAAATTCAGCGGCATCATAACGGTGTAGGTATCTCCTATTTTAATGGTGGTAACTGAAGTTTTCGCGTTGAAAAACGTTACGTTAAGTTATCCTAAAATGGAGGCAGTCCCAGTGCCAGGAGGATCGTTATAAGCTTGCCGCCGTTTGCGACATATGAACCACAAATACCGTGAAACGTCAAACATTCCGAATTTTAACCTCTTCATAAATTAGCTTGCATTTCAAATAGTCTACAGCAAACCGTTGTCGGAGCCATGAAATCAAAAGACCCGCTTGCGTTAGACATGTTTGCTTTGGTTTCCCTTAATGGCCAAATAAACAAATTCAAACGGGAGATACTTTTCTTGCTTCCTATGTCAAGATGCATTGGAATCCCTAAAATAGAGATCGGTGTCATGTCAAAAAGAATAATTTTCAAAATTTTTACTACAAAGCCAATTTTTATTTGTTGGGGCGAGCTATTGGATTATAAGATATATTTATCTTGTTACACACGGTGGTTTAATTTTATTTTAGGTACGTTATTGGTTATTACCCATCTAAAACCATGTGCCATATCTGTTTTGCAAGCGATCAATATTTTGTCAGATTTGCAGTAACTCCACTAGTATCCGATCAATGATGATTGAACTTTAAATATTGCGAGAAATCAATTTTTGTTAAAAAATGACGAAATTTTGATATATTTTCATAAAAATAATAAATTTTGATATATTTTCAATTTTTTATATAGTTTGATTTTTTGACGATCTTCGTGAAATTGGGACCAGTATTTTCTCATTTTAAAACCTTTATTAACCTAGATATTTAGATAATTAATTTTCAGGCTTTATATATATATAATATACCTATAAACTATGTCCGATATATCCTCGGTCGATTCTGTTGACACGCTAATTGTGTTGCTTTCACCCACGAGTAAGGAATGTTCGCAGTCAACTACGCATGAAATAAGTACACGCCAAGACGAAGTATGTCATGCTCTTAAAGGCCTATCCGAAAGTGACATCGTGCTAAACGAAGCGTCAGTCCAGCGTCTCGTACCGATGCTTTGGAGCCATCCATTGCTTAGCAACGACAAAATACTCGCGCATTTGAGCCGATTTCTGGTGTCGGTTGCGGTAAATAATGTTTCTTGCACCAGTGTTATCCTCCATGAAACAGTATCAATTTTGCTGCCGTCACTGTCTGCGATAACTGATCACGGCTTGTTAACAAATCATGCGCTCAATACTATAAGCACTATTGTAAGCGTGATACCTGCAGCAGCTAAACGAATATCCGGTATTGTTGAAAATCAATTTCCGTTTTTCAAGCGTTCAGCGACCGATATCAGTTGTTACCTAAACGCTGTACTTAGCTTGTGCCTACGACATCCTTCTTGTCGATCAGACATTTTGTCGATTACAGTTGATAAATTAGTGCCTATCGATGTGCATGCACTGCGGGAAGAAATTGTAGCTGCTCAATCGTATTTCTACAGTAACAGTGGTGAAGCAAACGATTCAGGCACAAGTCCCAATATGGAATCAGAAAGTGAAACAATTAATGATACATCAGCAACAGTCTCCCACACTAGCATTACTCAGCACGAAATGGGCCATAAACTCGATTTGTGTATGGATAGCCTTTTCCGATTTATCCAAGGGCTTGTTTTTGGCAGCACAAACTTTGATACTGTTGATGAGGCAGCGATGGAATCTGGGACCAAACTGAATCGAAAACTCGCCAAACGACTATTCGGTGAATGTATGAGCGCGTTTGAGCATTCTGTTCTAAACGTCCACTCGTGCTCACATATCCAATTCGTGCTGTTTTACATCGGTTCGCTGAGTAGTGAAATTTCAGATGTTTTTATCAATCGATTGTGGACCTTGGTCACCGATCCTACAATTTCGCTAATCACGCGACGTTCAGCTGCACTCTATCTTGGAAGCTATTGTGCGCGTGCAAGAATTGTTTCAATTTCTAAAGTTTTGGAATGCCTGCAACTGTGGGTGTCATGGTTACACTTGTACATCGATAGTGTCGAATGTACACCGAATACTTTTTCGAAGCACGCGGCCAGCGTTAATGTTCTTGGATTAGCTCAGAACGATACATTTTATGCTGTGTTTCAATCTGTCATATACCTTACTTGCTTTCGATTTCGCGAAATAATATCTCCACAAATTGTCAACGACACGGCCGAAAATGACTGGAACCCGAGTCTGCGTGGCTTAGAGCTTTTGGAAAGTTTTGCTTTTGAACGTCTCGTGAAGTGCGGACTAAATCCCCTTGAGCACTGCTCGCCTAGCTTAGTAGATAATTTTGCCACGATTGCGCGCAATTATCAACTTGCATATTGTTACTCTGTGATCGAGCGAAATCGTCGTCAAATCAGTTATCATGGCCAAAGTAATAGTAGTGTAGCAGCTGAAGCGTCGCCGCCTAATTTAAGCGAAACAAATTGCGATTCCGCTCGACCTATGGTTCACGACATATTTTATCCTTTCGATCCCTATGTTCTACAGTTATCCGCTCGCTTTGTGACACCGCATTATAGGCATTACACGGGTCTTGATAGCAATGAATCGCTGTTCCTCAATGCCACAATGACTACCGACGAATAAGTTTGTTTGTTTGTGTGCGGTAGCGTCTCTAAACTAACTACGGTGCGAAAAGTTAATTGATACTGGCATGTCATAGTCGAGCTTATGCTGCTTATTTATTGATAATCTGCAAGAGGTAACTGTGAGTCAGCAGTACATTTTTGTTTGCTGCTCTTATAAAATCTGATCTGTGATTATAGTGACTTCTGAGATTCGTATGAGTGGAATTGTGTTCTTTTCCATTATCCCCCATCCCGCATTTACCCAAAAGTGGTCAGATTCTGGAAATTTTGGTATTACTGTGATCCTCGAGACCTCCCCTGATCATTTCGGCCAAAAAAATTGCATTTTTACAGTTTTCGATTTTTTTCGGGTCCCAGTGGTCCCCCCTTGGCAACCCAAAAAATTTTTTTAAAAAATTTGGATTTTACCCATTATTCGACGCGGCTTGACGAGCTGAGACAAGTTATTTTTAACGGACAAGTTATTTTTAACGGGATCCGATAAAAGCATTCTAAGTTATGACCAAAAACTATTCAGCTCCTAAACCTCTCAGCCTTCGATATTTTTGGCTATAACTTAGGATCTGGTTACTGAACCCCGTCAAAAATATCACCATTCTATTCAGCTCGTCAAGCCGCGTCGAATTCTATCCAAAATTTTTAAAAAAATTTGGGTTCCCAAGCGACCCGAAAATCGAAAATTTAAAAAATTCAATTTTTTGGTCGAAATGATCAGGGGATGATGAGGTCTCGAGGATCACAAAAATACCAAAATTTTCAGAATCTGACCATTTTTGGACAAACGCGGGCTGGGAGGGGGGTAATGGCAAAGAACTCGGAAGTGTTTTGCAAAGACTGCGTTAAGGCAGCTAACTGTTAAAAATATTGCAGCGTTCCCTGCACATTCATTTTGTTTCGATGAGTTTTGAAATATCGTTGCTTATTTCTACGTATTACCCGGAAACCCACAAAATGTGATAAAGGAAATGAAAATTAATAACAACGGTATAGGAATGGGCTTTGGTCCAAATAGGAATAGGATGTTACATATTCAGGAAGTCGAATACCATCGGCCCTTGGCCCATGGTTTTCGATGGGATGTTTTTGGTATTCCCTCGCACTTTTATTACAAACGACGTGGATTTACGATTTAAATTGAGAATAAAATGCTGTGCTTATTTAAATATAATTAAAACAATTTTTAGTCCAACTTAGATTTTTGTTGAAAATTGTATCCCCATACATTTCGTGGTGGTTTGGCATCGTTGAAATGCACAATAATTTAGAGAAACCGTTTACGAATGTTCATTGGTAACATTGCTACAAAGAAAAAATGGGTATCCTTTTATCGAGATATAGGGACGTTAAAAATATCAATACAGCTTGCAAAATAGACAATTTGAATTAACTGTTTTCATGTTGTATGGATATGCACTGCATGAATATTAATTATACAATACTGATTTTGTTCGAATTTTTAGTGCAGGGCGTGTTTTGACGCCCACATCTGTTGTGACACATGTAATGGATCGAAACATTTATATAAATGATATGTTTTACACACCAATGCCAGTAAAAAGTTTACAGCATGTATATAATACCAACCACTGATGTACATAAACCATCGCTGTATGTTCTTCAATCGGTTTTTGTTGAGTGTGTCTTCGTAGACTCCACGAATTCAGAATGTACCTATATGTTGTCATGCAAGGCCAAGATCAGACATTTAGACTTTATTGCTTACTTGTCAAATAATATTATGTAAATTTTCAAGGTTTTATCCTGAAATGGAAGTTTCTGCTGTGTAACATTTTTATGTCACTTTAATGAAATGACTGCGTGTCAAATTCTTTAAACATACGATTATTAAAACTGACAGATCACTTGGTGTTATGACGAGCTACCCCCTGAGGCGTCGAATAACCCATCGCTGGGATCTCATACCTTGAGTATGTAGTGTGTAGTGGTCGGAATAGCGTTTATACAAGCCAGTTTAAAATGTTGTACAAATTTGTCGCAGCTTATATCGCAACTTGGTTTCACCGTTAAAATAATTTAATTGAACACGTATAACTCATCGTTTTGTTACCGTTTATTGTTCTTGTTTATGGTTGTTAGAATCTATTATTATTTTTGATTAAGGAAAAAACCATCATGACTATTGATAAGAGCGTCAATCTATCATTTGACTGTCTTCGGTATTCAAAGGATATGAGACGAATTTATATAACGCTGATAGATATATATTTTTTGTAAGGAGGATAGGGTTAAAATTTAAATTTTAAATTATCCGTTTCGATCACAAAGTGACACATTCGTTACCGCGCATTTTCTGTAGCAAGATGCTTATCCAGTTTGTCATGGCGTGCGCTGATTGCTTTACGAGGTTCCTTAAGGAAGCGAGCAACATCTGCTAGCGTAGAGACTTGTACAAGTGTCGACGCCACACAATGCACGTTAAGTGAGCCTTTTACGGCAAGCGCTTGTCAATGATTCAGAAACACTCATTCAAGAATGAAAGTTTATATTCCACAAAGCTCCACTGCCATTTGGTATATATATGTAAGAAACACAACAATGGCATGTACACATAAATCCAGTAATCCTTTATACTAGAACCAGTTTTGGCCCTAAGGTATCCCAGCTGCACCATGATCGCGTTTCCCCGACTTCCTAGGGAACTGTACTTGGCCTAAAGGGGAACGGTTAGCTTGGGAGGCCGCTGGGATATTAACCAAGGTGTTTAACCTGGTCCCTATTTTGGTCCACACGATAGTGGCATAATGCACCCCCTAGTGACGGTAAACCCTTAAGCCTGCTTACAGGTTATAAGAACCGCCGATCCCTCAATGCCTTCTCTCCCCCAGACTTTGATCTTTGCTCCTCATTATTTTACCGTGGACTTTAGGACGGGCAATGTTGTCGATTACTACAAGCCTAGTTTTGTAGTGCTTCGAGCTTTCGAAAGGTGCTAATTTTCTTGCAGAATCCGCTGTACGCGTTGCACTGCATATATCCCTTAGGATGGAGGTGGAATCGTTTGCGTATCCACCCCGAAGATTTGTCTGCGGGTGCGGTAGGCTTACGATTTTCTGGGCTTGCTATTTTGCTTAGACGGATTTAACTAAGTCGATAGAATTGGAACGATGGTTGCCAAAAATCCCGTAGTTTTGAGGGTCACCTGAGAGACGCTACCAGGACTTTAGCAGATTAGGAGGGGAATTTTGTTTAGTCTTAGTGCGGCTGTTTATTATCTTCTTTCATGGGTCTGATGATACTCGCAGGCTTTGTCGAATGAGTTGGGTCGCGTGTTAGTCCTAAATTTTCTCTGTGCCATCCAATTCTTGACATGGTACGGCCGACCGGTTATGGCTCGAGTAAAAGACACTGCAATAACTTTACCTATGCCCGCTTGCTCGGTATATGACCAAATTTTATGAAAACCATTAACATATATAACAAAAGTAGCGTTATAACACCGTCATGATACAGAATTAATTATAATTGCATGTGTGAACACGAGTGCGGCAGCTTGCCCCCTGGTGAAGACCCTGGCACGTCCCTCTTTCCAGAGGCTGGACCAAGCCTTATGTCCATTTCTTAAGCCTAATACGTTCTCTAGGAGCAAATAGTCTAGATTCTTTAGTAGTAGTTTTACCCCGCGGCGTCAAGGAATTTTGCGAGGATAGTTCCTCCACGCTTTAGCTAAGGAGAGTATCTCGAACCGGGACCTGAACTTCTTTGTGCACGCCTTCGGAATACCAACCGTGGTAGGAGTATATACTCAGTGGTTAGATTTATTCGCCTTTGGGACTAGTATAACGACTTCGGAAGAACCAAGCAACAGAAAGAATAAGCAAGGCCCCTTCAGTGGGACCCTAATTGCAGAATGCTAAGTTTCTTTAGCAAAAAGGTTAGCCCAAGAGGGTGCTTGGGACATACATAGTGTGCTGCACGCCCGGGAAAGATACCCCAATTCGGAACGTTGGGCATTAAATCGGGGCTCATGAATTGCTTGGAGAACTTTCGGCTAACGGAGGCTCAGACTACATCATGGAAGTCTCCGATGACGAACACACGCCTTTTTCCTTCCCTTGAAGGACCGATTTGTGGAGCTCCCCGGAACCATCTTCTGAACCGTGCGCCATTTGTCGGGTAAAACTAGGGCGTAAAGGGACATGATATCTCGGCTTGACCACTAACTCGCTTTAAACCAGCGATTATGTTTTGAGCACAAGTACTGAGCACTCCTTGCCTCACTCTGGTCACACAAGTACTGAGCACTCCTTTCCTCACTCTGGTCAGTCTTGTGCCACTCGGCAGTCAGGGTAGGCTAGGCCTTCCGAAAACGGGGCCGAACCAAGATTAAGAGCGTGATAAAGACCCTGAGACGCCACAGAGCTGGCAATATGTTGCCTCTTCTTTTTCAGGGCTCCACCTTGAATAAAAATTAATTTTACAATGACTGGTCGAGCCAACTGTCCTAGTGTTTGCTGGATTTGGCAGAAAAGATTGAGGCTCCGCACAAAGTTACGAAAGGCGAAACTTTCCCGAAGTGTTCGTGCCAAACCATGGTCACGTAAAACCGAACACTACCAACAATCCTAACAGATACGGCTTCGTTCGCGGGGCTGGGGAACTCGTCGGCGTTAAAACGTTACAAAATTTCGCTTAGGGCCTAAGGGCGATTTTGTCATGCCCAAAATATTAAGCTATATAATCTCACATAGATCTATACCTCGCCCCGTGACATAGGAAGGGGAGGCCTCATTCAGACTCGTGGAAACGAAGATACAAAGCTAAGCGAAAACCACAAGAAAAAGATAAACCAAAAAAGCTTACAAATTTCAGAGTAAGTTGAATATAGAGCGACGACCGCTCTGACCGAAGTTTTGGTCGACTGGACCCGATGATGCATCGCTGGTCTGTCTCTTATGCCCCTGTGTCCACCCCGTTTATCTCGATCTCCTGTTATCTGAAAAGTCAGATATAAGCACTCCCTACAAAATGTCAATTACAACACCCTAAGTCGCCGCTATTAGCTCTTAAACAACAAATGCACATAACATAGCCCTTGACACAAAATGCATATACCAATACCGTCACTGTTGGGCAAATACGCAAAGACAAGACCAGCGCTAACAGTAACATTGACAAATGAGCAAAAGAAACGACAGCGGCCGTAAATAAATTTGTTTCGGAGGCGTAGTGCTGAAGAACCTCACGCTGGTCCGGAGAAAATTCTAAGAATAGTCTAATATAATGGCTAACGCAATGCTAATTTTAGCTATTTAATTTTGTTTTTAGGAGTTTCGAATAGCTCAGTCGGCCGGGAATGGGGCCGTAGTTTTTCCCCGGCAGGTCGCCTGCGATCGAGAATAAAAACTTAAAAAAACGGCTGAGTAATTAGCCTTCTAGAGGCTGTGTTAAAAACCGGACGCGGACGTTTTTTATGTCTACCATGCCCAGCCACGGGGTCGGTGGTCCCGGGGATGATGTTAATGGATAGCTGGGAAGCACTAGCGATAGAGAGCCCGAAAACCGGAGAGTTTTAGTATTCTACGTATCGCGCTGGGCGATTATAAATGAGTCGTTTATGCGTTGATAATAGGGCATCCCGGGGAGTATTGGTGAGCCTGGGATAGACCCGACGGCACTTTCCGGAAGCCTGGGCGGACACCACCCTTTTTCTGCTAATTCTGAACACTTACACATATGCACATCTCCTAATAAACTTACGCACAATGTAAACAATCTACATTATATTAACCTTTTGACATCTTATGACTGATAAGCCCTGGGATAGAGACAGTCGGGACGGTAATATTACGCAGGTTCAGGAACAAAGTTCCTAGCTAAATTATCTAGCCGAATCCCTAGGTATCAGTGGGTCACATAACATTACATTGTTATAATATATTTTTCTTTACACTTGACTATTATACTTTACTCCAAGCACTTCAATATAATACATATGCACACGATTAACCTGGGTTGCTATCACACCAAAGGCCAAATGAGATTCCCGATGTCGTCACTTTAGTTTAGGTGCCTTTGCTGTGAAATCAGGAACGCTGAACCCGGCCTACCGATAGAACGCGAGTAAACAATAACATGAGCGAGCAATTATTTTATTGATAACACAATCCCTGTGCACAATACATGGTATAATGTATATGATTACGCTCCATCGGTGTCTTCTAGCGTAAATTTACGATTGTTTCGAAATTAAATAGTTCCGAGATAGTTTGAAAGGGTTTGAAAAGTTGGTCTGTTACACTGTACTCAAGTTGGATTGAAGAACTAAGAACATGACCAGGTTTAGGAATAAACAGATCACTTTCGAAAGAAAACAGATAGGTTTTAGAGTGCTGTGGTGCATTGTCTATACAAGGACAGGCTAGCTTACCAAAAAAAATTTTGAGATGTAGATTGAAAGGGGCTACAAACTTCTGACTTGATATCGAAATCACTATAAATTCCTTTAAAATATAACAGCAGTAAAACATGATCATTTTCTTTGCTAAGTTTTACCGAATTTTTAAACAAAACCTCGCGCAGAAGTTGAGGATTTAGGACCAAGACAAAGCTAAAGGATATCGATTCTGCTATAGTTGAGGCTTGCAATAGATGGCAATTTTTTGCACGCAAATTAACAGCACATGCTGCCCAGAAAACTGCTGTATTATAGTAATGGCAGTTTTTAGCTATTTATATTTAAATATTATAACGTATTACTGTTTACATAAAATACAGAAATTTTAAACGAATTTGGCAGTCGAGACCAAGCTGCGAAGCGTAACCTCGACATAATATATACACTAAACTAGTACTAAGATACATAAATGAAGTTAATATAAGCTGATCCCAAACTATCACATTGCACAAAGCACACATTTTGCATCTAGGTGCGTTTATTTGACAAACTTAACATAAACATGAGGATGGAAATCCATTATTTTTGTACAGGCGTTTGTTTATCTGTTCGCTCATTATTTAGTAAACAAAAAATAGATTTATTTAACAAAAACACATTGTCAGGTCATCGCCCAAAACGATTATCACACTGTAACACAAATTAAATAACATCAAATTATATATATAATCGACCAAGTTACTTAATTGTCTGATATTAAAGTACCATTCTAAGAAAGGCGCTAAATATAGTACAAGTTCTTAATAAAAGACAGGCCTAAATATGGGTCAGTAAAAATTTTAATAAAATCCTAAATTTTACTGAATGACAAGATAAGACATCACAATTGATATCACTGTGCGCCTCGTAAACTGAACTATAATGGCATGTTGTTTATTTAGAGAAAACTAATTTAGTAAATAATGAACACTTTTTAATAATTTGTGCAGTTCAACTGAACATCGCTTGCGATTGAGATTTTTCAACAATAACTTTGAGGACGCCTTCCAGCCTCATTCGGTAATGTATGTCAATGAAGTTTACATTCAAACCCAAGCTGAATTGAATTCCTAGATTGGCCACCTTTTTATTTAAGGATCAGTGATGCCCAAATCAAGGACAGGGGATCTCTATGAAGGGACCAAAATTTTCGCGCCCTTTTTGTCACAACGCCGTAGCGTAAACAGTGACAATAGCAACGCACCATTTTCTGGCGAAATAAAGGATAAATTGCTTTACAAAATGAGACCAACACACGCATAGCTTGCGTTTTTACGAAGATATTACTGTTTTCGTGTATTTTGGACCCTATGGACCCATTCAAAAAACTATTTTAACCCAACCCTGCAGCGTATATAATTACCATAACTCAATAATTGCCACTATGCATAAAACGAATTGCTCTATTAAATGAGACCAATACATCCGAATGGCTCAAACGGTGGTTACGGAGATATTAATGTTTTCGTGTATTTTGAATCCCTTGGGCCAATCAAAAATCGATCATAACCCAACCCGGCATCATAAACAGCTCCAGTTACCTATTTGCAACCCGGTCTATATCTTTTGTTTTTGTTTCATTTTGTCCGTCCCTAATTTGTACAATACCACCAGTTAAAGGAACAGTTTAGACGTTACTTTTTGAGCTTATCATTGTTGTCGAAATAGTTTATCTCATGAGCATCTTTGTCAGCTTATGAGATTTCGTTTGAAGAACTTATGCTACCTTTGCTGAAGAACTATGCTACATCATCAAGCATAATGCTAAATGAGGTCCTAAAAACATTAAGCTGGATATGAAACAGAATTTTGCTTAAAATTTTAAGCATAATATTGCAAAATATTTAACCCTTTAATTCCTACAGTTTTTCGACAACACATTACGTTAGAATGTGTAGTACAAACTAAATTCGACGAATAATGTACGCGTGTTGCTGTTCGCTCGCTTTGCGAGGAGCCTCAAAAATCCGAGCAATAGCTCCGAGACAGCTAAATGATTAGTAAAAGTGACCTTCACCCGCGCGTTCGGGTTTCGATCCCACGCGGGGAAATAGTTGTTCATCGACACTCGAAATGTAAATTAATTTAGTAAGTATATAAAGTGTTAAGAATTTTTAGCTTTGCTTTTGCTAATTAAATTATTTAGCATAATTATGCTTAAACATTAGCATTAATAAATCTTAATATTATATAAACCTTTTGATTAAACTGGTGTGCATTTTGTAGTCTTGAGCAAACTTTTGCCTCTGCGGCATATTGAACCTGTATGATTTTGGTGCCAGGCTCGCACGCTAGCCACTGCGCTATCTAACAACTGCTGCTCAGTTCCTTAACGACAAAGCGAAAGAAAAACGCAAGGGTAAACGCATGCTGCACTGTACAATGGGATGGTGCATCGCTTTGATGTACGCGCTGACAAATAACTAAACGGTTCAACATCAAATTTTGGTACAGCTACTAATTTTTAAAAAGCATAATTAAAAGTATAAGGCTATGCTTAATACATCAGGCATAAACATTTTCTGTGTGCGTTTCTTAATTCCCGACTAATCGCTTGACATCGTTCTGGTTTGCATCCGTTTTTGGCGACAATTGTGACTACATTTTTAAAGGCAATTGACGAAAACCGCGTTTGAAAGCCCGTTTCTTGATATGATTAAAATTTTTTTTGGCATATAAAACATCACCCATCGATAATTTTTGGACTTCATGATAAAGTAAAATTCTTTTCCTGCAAATTATCTATAAAGTCTATTAGCATTTATAGATTATGAAGTAAATTATTATCAAATGATTTTCTCGAAACTTTGCGACATTTCGCATACCCGTGCCGTTGCTGCGACAGTAAAGAAACCGCAATTCAATTTTATCTCTACAGACAGAAAACTCCCTTGACAGAAAATAATGCCGGATACAAATGAAAAATGTGAAAAACCTTATAAATTCTTTATTATACAGCGGGGATTTAGCAAAAGTAACAGCTACCAATATATTATGTCTACCGCTGGGCTCTCCATTCGCTGAAAATGTTCCGAGCCTGGGGCACCCAATTTTGCCAGGGAGCATTCTTCCAAGAGAAAAACGGCTAAAAATCGTGTCAGAAACACTTCAAAATGGTTTTGATGGAGTAAAAAAGCGATTTTGAAACAAATTTTAACAAAATTTGCGAAATTTTTGGCTTCAGAACGGAATTTTAGTACAAATTTTTATGTACTTTGGACCGATTGGAAACAAAAAATTTTCAAAAGGCGGTGAAACGAAATAGCCCAAAATTTTGCCAGGGGGCATGAACCGGGTGGCACCTGTTCTGAACCAATTGGAATCGAAAAATGCCAGCCCCATCATCCCAATTTGGAGAGCCCAGTACCGTTACGAACATCCTTTTCTGTCTTTTTCACCGTACGTAATCTATTACTTTTCAATTCAAAATACCAAAAATACATACAGCCGCGGACAAAAGGACAATGCAGACGCGTATATGTTTGTACACATGAACTGTATTACAGTCCGGTTAAATTTGTTGACTTAATGTTTCCTTAGCCAAAAAACAAAGCAAAACAGATAAACCCAAAAAAATTTTAAATCTAAAGTTTGGAATGTTGTTATTTAGTTCCGTTTATAATATCGGTGTTGTTTTCAAGAGACGCTAAATGAGCCTGGTAAGATATTTCTTGATTTTCGTACAACTTTTCTAACTTTTTTCGCGCTTTCTTGCCTATTTCAGCGCCTGCCACATCGTGAGTTGGTATACCTTTTTCGTCCCAAGCAGAATAACGATCTGTCGCTGAGCGAAACATTTCCCAAGGCGGAATTGCTCTCTTCGCTTGCTTCTGCTCCCGTTCTATGCGTTTACGTTCTTTCTCCGCCGCAATTTCCTGCTGAAGGCGCTGCTTTTGGTCGCGTTCCCTAAATACAAATTTGATAAAACATACTTAATGTAAGCTGCTTGAAAGTAGGCTATAAACGCCCCCTCCCACTATCGTGCCGCCCCTCGCAAATTTTTAAGATACCGAGATGCCAGAAAGAAGAGTTGAATGGTGTCAGAAATTATGTAATTTGAATGTAAGGAACTTGTATTCAAATAGTAGCTTTCGCGTCATTATTTTATACACTTATCCAGATTACCTACACGTATTTTGCAGCAATAACTCTCTGTGTCGACATAGGTCGTCAGTACGCATAGCTAAACGTATGAAATAAAAAATTCAATGGGCACCGTTTTCGCCAATTATTTGAGTGGAACTGGACCCATGTTTCCGAAATACAGGCTACACTGATATTGCTAAGCTTTACCCTGTCACAACTTTATAGATTAAATCCTTTGTGTTACCATAATCGGTTACCGCTGAAAATTTTTGATTCTCTTTGTAGTATATCGTCAACAAGATAATAATAATAATAGTAATTTAATAGTATGCTGAAAATTTTATCATCGGTCATGCGAATGATCTAGTGAACCACACCCGTGCATGACTAGCCAGGTCCGTGGAGAAATGTCGCGCGATAGTTGATAAAACTTAACGCTTTACATAAAGCGTTTGGGTCATTTCACGCTACGATGACCTTTTGGTCGGGGGGGGGGGGTAAAACTGGATATTTTGACCAGTAGCACATAAACGTGCAGGGAACTGGTAAAAATGTTATTTGCGCTAGGAAGCGTCATTAGTTAGCTAGTTCAAACAAAAAAAATTTTCGGCTTCACGCACGCCGTAAGAGGCTGGACATCCACATAAGTCCCAAATTGACAAAAATCGTAATGACTAATTTTACGACCTCTTTTTTTCGGGTAGTGTCGTGGCTCCGTGTTCGAAGTTATGGCCCAAATTTTTTTCTATGCAGGATTAGTCAGGTCTACACAACATTTTTAATTGCATGATTTTCAAATCTACTCCAATCATGGAGAGTGACAGCTGTGGATATGGCATGAACCCCAGTTTTACCCCCCCCCGACCAAATTCTTTTTTGGTCATTGCACGTTACTTATGCATGGTACATAAACGTTGTTCATATATCATACCTGTCCCCTGGGTGCCTTTTGAAAAAACATTAACCCAGGTGCTTGCTGTTACTTACCCCAGCGCTAGGGTCAAAAGGTCGATTTTAGCACATTTGATTACCCCCCCCCCGACCGTTGCTAGTTAGGGGTATGGTGGAGTCAGTAGAAGTCAAATAATTTGTCTGTTATGGTTCTTTCCAATCACGAAGCGAATGGAAAAAAGACCTGAGCTCTATCTCGCGCCCGACCTGTTGATCTCAGGCTTTTACCCAGCCCCGACCACACTTTTACCCACCCCCGACCACCACCAAAATGTGGAAAAATCGAACATACGATGTTATTTCGAGGAAATTTCACGCTTTTGGTTCATAATACATTGTGGCAATACATTTGGACGACATATGTCGCAAAATTATTTTTTTAACTTCTAAATTTACCCCCCCCGACCATGGTCTCAGGCATGTACACTGGCAGTTGATATGGGCTGCCATTTTGTACCCTCATAGTGGAAATTGTGGTATAGAATATCTTACATACCGTTTTCAAGTTAACTATGCTGGTCAAACACGGTCGAATTGGACATTTCACATTTTTACCCCCCGCCAAATTTACCAACCCCCCCCCCCCGACCACAAGCTACTTCCGGCATTCTAACATATCTGGCAAACGGTATGTTTTGAATTTTTTTGCATAACACTTCCCCCAGGCTAAACTATCGATATAAATAGCTACCGTTTATGGCCGCTTCGTTTCCATTTAATAACCGGTATAAATCGGCACCCCCGTGTTTTAAAAGTGCTAAATTTGACGCAAGAATAGACATAAAAAACTTAATTTTTGATATACGGAGTTCCGCATAACGTCATTTTGACCGCGCTGACGGGCTGCTCGAGATACGATCACACAATCGAGGCTAGATGCAACCTGGAGCATACAGAGGCCATTTTATGGTACCTTGCGGAGCAGCAGGGGTAGTATTTGGGAAGCCATAGCATAAAAAAGGTTAAAAATTTACTATAACGACCTCAAATTACGGATCCTTGACGTTTATTGGTCACAGGGTGTAAAAATTAAGATAATCGGAGCCAAAAAGTCATTAGTCATTTTTTCTGGGTCAAAAGGACATCGTAGCGTGAAATGACCCGTTTTTCGTATCGATTTTACCTAAACCTAGTTGTTTCCATGTCAGAATGAGTCCCAAACATAATACAAGATTGCCAAACTTATAAGAAGGTGGCAAACCTGGTAATTCAGTTACTGCGTTTATAAAAACGCGTGGAGCAGTATTTATACAAGCTTTTAGCAGACTGTAAATCTGCCTACGCAAGGTATCCTATTCTGTTTCCAATATGCGCGCGACGCATATCATCATGTGTCCAATAATGCGCCCCTAGCATTTGATTTAATGTACGTTGCCATCAACGTACAAAAGTGACACATCGCTTAGCGTCAGTGATATATTTTGCAGCTGCACGTTACTCCGTATATTAAACGTTGAAATTAAGAATGTGCGGAATAGGATAAGTCACCTAACATCGAATATTCGGTTTTCAATATTCGGCGGTATTCTCTCTACACTTTTCCACTGTGTTCGAAACATTAAATAATGAATGAATGTAAAAGTGTGAGCGTGCGGTGTCTCTGAGCGAACGTTAGTTTTCGCTGCTTTTAATTCAGTGCCTTTTATTTATAGCTCATTTTGCTTTTTTGTTGCATTGTTGTTTAGTAGAATAGATCCTATTCCCTTATCTACGTAGCTTATGAAATTTAAGAATAACAATGTTAGCATCATCATATTCAAATCGTAGGCACACTGAGGCCTGACCAGTTGAAAGGGGTATTCACAACAGGCCAACTTGCAGTTTTGAAAGCGCTGATAAATTGAAATTGGAGATTCAAAATGCATTACGAAGCCATCTGCATTTATCGCAAAGAGCAGACTCTACCAGTTGTAAAACATGACAAATTAAGTTGCCCCCCCGATACAATTAACCTGTTGTATCATGGCGTCCCCGGAACCACTTTGTATACTGACGTTTAATGAAAACGCGTAATGCCAGCAGGTGAAAAATAATCATGTTAACTAAGCTCAAACATACTTGAGTAAAACGTCCCTATCGACCAACTTCATAATCGTATGACCTTCCTTGTCCTCGAGTCGAACTCCAAGATCAGGAAGCACATCGTTGCGAAGCCCGTCGCACAGTGAGAGAATGGTTTGAGATTTCTGCTCTAGACCGATCGCCCGAATCCTTTCCCTGAGACAATAAGTTGTTCTACTATACGTTACCAACTACTGTAGTAGTAGTGACGTGTATAAATTAGAAAAACGTACAAGTCACATCATAACTTTATCCATTATACATCCAATGACACAGAAAATGTCGTTATGAGTAACCCAGGCGGATCAAAACAAGGAAAACACGCACAATTTACTCTCAATCTATCACCTAGCACTGACCATAAAGCTGAGCACCGGTTCATTACAGTGAACATACATTTATTTAAGATACGAAAGCTTAATACTGTCCCGTATTCTAGCTACTCGCAAAAAAGGACTACCAATTAATTAGGTACCCAGACGAAGAAAAAGCTCTAAGAATTGAAGACAATAAATAACCAAGCAAATGAAGTCTAACTACATTTAGGAAATCGGATTGATATGCAAAGGTATAATACGCTTACGTTGGACTCTAAATAGCAAACCCGTCATGTTCACATGTGCTTGATAACCTAATAGATATCGTTGAAAGCTTAAACACACAAAAACATGCAGAAATTAAAAAAAAAATAGTTATTTCGGCAAAAGGTCGACGAGCCAAATTCCGACGCACAGTAGCATAGGAAGTGGTCAAACAAAAAAGTCGTTGTCAGTAAAGTTGTAGATCTCTATGAGGCGATATCGTTTTTCGATGCAAAGCCTGTGTCGCGAGATATGGACTTCGAAAGACTGGTACCCGTACAGCTAAATTCGGTAAAGAACACCTAAAAACCTGTTTTTTTTGCCATTTTGACTCCGAAGATGGAATCGGAGCTGTTCTATTTCAATTAAACTGTACATCATCACTTTTGCTGTCGAATAAAAAATTGTCGAAATTCATCCACCCGACGATGAGTTATGAAAGACCGAAACAGACAAAAAAAGAGAAATTTTCATATTTCCCCCCAGCGACCTCAGTGTAAACACCACTCGCTCCGTTTCAATTAAATACCCACAATAATTAAAAAAGCATAGTTCGACTTCTGATATTTTTTGTAAATAAATTTCCATCAGTGTCTAATAATTTTATTAACTAAGGTCGGCCAACGCCAAAATGGCCAACTATAAACTACGATGAAACGAACCCGCAGTCAAATGTGTTAACATAAAAAATTTCTGTTTATTTAAAATTAAACTACATTTGGTTAGTCGGTGATCGATCAAAGGCCTATTTTTTCACTAATGCTTCGTTAGCTTGCATATAGATTAACATTTTGTTACACTGTTGTAAACTTTGAAAATGATAAAAATCGTACTCCAGGTTTACTTTTAGGCTTGTAATTATCAATAATTAGTAGTTATGGTGACAGTAAAATCAGCTTTTTCAATGTCATGATCGTGTCTGTTTCTGTGCCCCAGACAATGCTTGGGGGAAACTTTAGTGGATGACAATCGTGCAGACACTAAACTAATAGTACCAACAGATGCTAAATGGATGTCCAATAACCGTCGGTATCGTGGGACTAGATGGTCCTGGCGGAAGGAGGGTTTTAGGTCATTGGGTTCGGCCTGGAAATTTTTAGCAATTTATAATTTGTCCAGAAATGATTGGAAAACCTTTGCTAAAGGAATAGGGGTGCGCAACCTTAGAAGGGGATATGTTTTAGGAGACCCGGCCCCTTATGTGCTAAATAAATTTTAAAACAATTTGCTCCTGTTGTCGTAATTTTAATTTCAGATTGCATGGAATGGGACAAAGTTGTCGTATTAAATTGTTGAGATATCTATGTAAAGCAGACGACTTGATCTGTAAACAAAACTGCATAATCATTAACTAAATACTTATACGGTAACCCTAAACAATTCAGTATTAACTTACCGTCTATGGATACCTAGATTAGCTTCTGAAATGCTAGAAGTCGGAAAATTAAAAGTTCTGTTTCCTTTTTCATTATTTCTGTCTTTAGAGCATTTTTGCTCCCCAAAAATGTTGGTCATGTTTTGGCAACCACATAATGGAACACAATGTAATTTATTAGATATTTCAAACCCAAACTTAGCCACTGGCGCTAGTTGAAGCACACCGAACCGTTGTATACAATAATTAATCCACGTCGAACAATGAATATAACATAAATAACGTACGATCAGCAATAAAGAGCAGTAAAAACTAGTTTGTACAAAGCTGAGATTACTAATGCCCTAAATACACAAGAAAACTGATATATTTCTACAAACGTTAATGTCAAACATTTTTAGAACATTCAGGAGTCATCTAAATTAGCCCACAGTCGTCCAACTTTGTGCAACATGTTCTATATGTTAGAGGAAGCCAATAAAGTGTCAATTATTTATAACTATTTGGGGACTGTAGTCACAAAATTAGTATAAAAAACCTAGTAAAATATGTCAATTTCGACGCAGCTACGTCGATTATGTATTTTGTTCAGGAGAAGCCAAATTTTTAAATCCACATATTTGCCCCTTTTGGAAAATCAAATTTATCCCAATTAAGCTAAAATCAGGTTAGTTAATTTAAGGCAACATAAAATAAATGGACTGTACTGATCTCATCGCTCTCCCCGTTCGCATAGTATTTTGCCACGTCTGAGCCTAAAAATATAAATACTTGTTGCGATTTCTACAGAAATGTATCTCGATGCAAAAGCACGATAGATAGATAGATACAACTTGTAAGTAAAAACCGTTAGCAACAATAATCTAAACATACCTAAATTCGGCTAATACATTAAGATACGGCATAACAACTTCTTCTTTCGACTGCTGACCATTACCTGACGCGTCGTCGACTCCGAGCCCGATTAAAGCTGCATCAGACGTATGAATCACACCAAAAATTCTCATCAAGTTCGTAATATATGAAGCAGCGTCGCGAAGGCACAAACTATTCGGCACAGCTCGACGCGACTCAGCCTCAGCAATATGTTTATTCACGTCGGATATCAGTTCACGGACGACCTCAAGTGTAGTCCTTGTATCAATTGAGTCACAAAGCGCTGTATGAATGGCGTTGCGCCGAGCGCTTATTGATGCGCAAAGATCAAGCTCCGACTGTGACCATTTGACGTATGACGCTGGATCTTCTGACATAAAGTTCGTCCTCAGATAATGTTTTACGGTGAGAAAAAATTCGGACAACATCTTTTCAAAAGTTACTGCGTGCTCCATTGTGCTTAACTGCAACAATAAACCATTTATATTATTGAAAATTACAACAGATTTATATCCGGAACAAAAATGCACAGCATATTGAGAGCTAGCGCACTTCAATGTAATCACCACACAAAGAGTTATTGTATAAATTATATTTCTATAAAAATGCAACAGAAAAATCTGCACTACATATTATTCAAATTAAAATAATCAAATTCAAGCAAAACTGTTTCGATTTTTTTTTGCATTTCAGGTCCTTAAACATTACTACAGGTAAAAGTTGTGGAAGCTAATTTGTAATAAAAACACTTATAGAAAATTTTACTCCTAAAACTGACGAATAGCATACTGAACAACAGCTTTTAACGCTCGTACGGAACAATTCGCGAAAATTTGCTAATTCATACCGGAATTATTAATACGGAGAAATCTGCGCCAGAAATAGCGTTCGCACAGAATAAAGTCCACGTGGCGCACATTTAGCGTTCATATTTCTGTCATAGAAGTGTACAATATCGTAGTTACCAGCAAGGTACGGTTATAGAGGTTATTAAAATATCTCTAGTGTTGAGATGTGGATGTCTAGACTATTAAAATTAAAAGATGAATACGCTATTCTTCAAAGGTTTTCCAATAAACGCATTAGAATGACACATCCAGGGGAGATTCCAGCAAACTGTAGTTATAAAAGTTTACTGCCATCACGTTTGATCTTTAATGGTATAAACACATTTGTTTCAAGATTGCAAATAGAGGTAGTGAGGTGGATGGTAATGTATATTGACAAAAGCATATGTCCCACATCACTGCTGCAAACACTAGGAAACTGCCTGCAATTTGACAAAGCACATTACTGTTGTTTTTACTTTTGTGTTTGATTGTCACCAAATTCACAGTTAATATTCAACTCCATTGATCACCTGAGCACAATACTTGCCTAGCACAGCAATAAAACTAGTAACTCGCAAGCGAGGATGAAACGGTGCGAGCGTAGAATCATCAAGTTGTAATTTTGTGAAATGACGCTGTAATAGGTTTGTGTTCGATGTATATATTATACTAAAATCTCTGTAACCCTAAAACCTTTGAAACCCTAAAAACTGGTCGACCCTAAACCAATTGAAAACAGTCAAAACGCACGAAGTATTCGTACTAGCCTCTAGATAACCGAACCATCCTATTCAGCATGCTTAAAAACTTATATATATATACAGACTTCTTGATGCCCTTTACGCAAAACGTAACCAAACTAGTGAAGACAGACTATATTCTGGCAATGGGGTTCGTTGACCTCAAAACCAAGTGAAAACATCTGAAATGGTATGAAATATTCGTGCTGGACTCTAGATAATCAGACTATCGTATTCAGTGAAAAACCTAAAGAACATTCTTGATGCCCTGCAAGCAATGAATAACAAAACAAAATGAAAACTCACATTTTACTGGGCTTTCCATCCGCTGAAATTTTTGCCATGGAGCATAAGCCGAGATGTCCTTTGGTTGCGAACCTGGACCACCCGATTTCGCCAAGAGAAAAGTGGCTAAAAATCGTGTCAGAAACACTGCCAAAACGCTTTTGATGGAGAGAAAAAGCGATATTGAAGCAAATTTTGAAAAAATTTGCGAAATTTTTGCCTTCAGAACGGAATTTTAGCAAAATTGTAATCGAATTTTATGTACTTTGAACCGATCTGAAACTTGCCAAAAGGCAATGATCCGGGGGAGCCCAAAATTTGCCACGGGCATGAACCGGGGAGCGCCTGCTGTGAAGCAGGGGTAACCGAAAAGTGCCAGCACCCCCTCCCACTAATTTGAAGCAGTTTTGAAAATCGTGTTCGCCGATCTTAAAAGCTTGAAACCCCATGAAAGGTATAATATAGTCAAGTTGGACTTTAATTAGCAAAACCATCGTATTCAGCGTAGTTGATAACATAATATACACTCGTTTTGCGGTGCGCAACATCGAAAATCGCTATTTCTGGCAAAGGGTCGACGAGCCTTATTCGGGCCCACAGGCGGCCCACGGAGTGATCCCACAAAAAAGTCGTGGTCAACAAAGTTGTAGATCCCGATGAGCTGATTCTTTACGATGATTTTCTTGGTTATTCGATGCGAAACCTGTGTCGCGAGATATCGGCTGCGAAAGACTGATACCCGTATGAACAAATTTGGCTAACAACCCTTAAAACCAGTTTTTTTGCGATTTTGACAAGAAATATGGGGTCGGAGCTCTTTGCTTTCAACTAAACGACACAACCTCATCACTTTTGCTATCGAGTAAAAAAATTTTATCGAAATCCAACCACCCGCCTGAAGGTGAGTTATGTGTGACTAAATGAAACAAACAAAAAAAAGAATTTTTCACGATTTTCTACCTAGCACCCTCATTTTAAACTCTGCTCGCTCAGTTTCAATAATAAGCGTACCAACATAGCTGCCATGCCATAAACATTGATCAACGTCACAAATAACTTACCGAATAATCGAGGACGTCCTCCCAATTATGAAGCAAGAACAAAATTCTCAACTGTCGACTGGTGTATTGTTTCAACGCGTCTCGTATCGTTATAAAATTCTTCAACGATTTCGACATTTTAAGACCAGCTGAAACAATTGATCTATTATCATTAAGTAGCGCGTTATATGACAATATCATGGGGCAATAGGTTTTAAGTTCCGAAAATGTATATACACCCGGTTGACTTCGTTAAAGCAACAAAAAATGTCGTTATAGAACAATATGTACAAAAATGTGACTATCATTTCATTTTGTTAACGCTACGTCATCAATATTGTAATAAAGAATGTAAATTATGAATACAGATATTTATCCTGATTGTGCAACAAATGCACTGGTAACTTTCTGAAATTGTGTTACTTTTATGCAATAAACACAATCTATCACAATGTGACAAATAACCTTGAAAATTTACCTATCCTCAAAGTTCCTGCGTGAAGAAAATAGTTGACCCATTGATTCGAGCCAAAGTAAGCTTCGGATTGCGCAATTTCGTTATCGTGATGTGGAAATTTTAGGTCAAATCCACCGGAATGTATATCCAAATTATCGCCGCATATAGCCGACGCCATTACCGAGCATTCGATATGCCAACCTGTGCGGGAAAACAAATATATATTTAACATGAATATGGATGTGTACCTAAAATATTTTGCCATGTCCGCCATTGGTGTTGTAGCTCAACAGCAGTTAAAAAACTTAGAACTCCAAAAACAGCTACCCGCTAGTTAAGATTATCAAAATAGTTGATATAATTACTATTTACAATATACGATTACAGGTTTATCGTAAAACTAAAAAAACTGTTAAATGTTAAAACTAAAAGCGAAGAGCGAAGCGATCAGTTTTTAAAACACAGTTCAAATATGCAGTAATTATGTTTATCTGTCTATGTCGCACATAAGTCGGAACCGTAATGATGGATTTTCGAATTTTTTATACACCACATAACAGTGGCAAACTGCTGACCTAGCTCGACGTTTGCAGTGCTCTAAATATTTCATGCCCTAAACTGCGATACAAACAACAGCAACTGTTAACTTTATAAATTTAGCCATATGAGGTCCTCTAAATTTTATAACTCTTATCCGATGCGTGAGACGAAAAACAGAAGAAAAGAAACCGCTCATAACTGCTAGAATTATGATACAAGATACAGAAAGTAGACGTCCTCTAGCAATGAGGCAGAGTTGAAGAAAACCCAAAAAAAAGAAATATTTTAAGTTTAAACTACGTGTACTATACGCTATTTCATTTACTGAATCTGCCAGTTTCATTTCTATGAGCGTACAATATGTGTGTATGTCGCTGCCACACTGGGCAGGTGCAGGAGGCCATTTTTTATTTTGGCACCAAAACAGTCGAACTTTGCATTTTTAAAATTTAATTACTACAATGGAATTTAGGTTTTTGCAGTTACTGCACACTACACAAGTAATAGTACTTGCGTTGTACGCCATCCATATGTCATTATGTGCAGGCCTCCTTCTCGAAAAGTGGTTATTATACACATAACTTGTCTTAAAATTGCGACTAAATTTTGCACCGCGAGTTACTAGTACAGCGCCCCTACTCGCATACAGATCGCGAATGAGTTATTGAACTATCACATATTGCAATAATCAACCTCTGGCGTGGATACTTTCAGTTACGATCGCACCGTTAATACGAGCGATCAAGTTTGTGCAATAATAATATTAAAACGAATTAAAATATAATATCAAACTCTTGTTAATAAACTAATAAGATTCCAATACATTCTTAATGTAAATTGACGACATATTTCGTCGTTTCAGATTATTAACAGGCCTCTCTACAAATGGGTGAGAGGCACCCAAAATTTTCGAGCTCCGCCAAGGATTTCACAGGTCCTTCAGGTATTTCGAAGTGACACAAAAATGATAGTTCTAAAAAGGTTAAAACAAAACTCAATACTACACCTTACATTTCGACTATAATTTATGACAAAATCATAAGTAAAATGAAGTACTGCTTGCAGAAATACAGATTTTAAGTATTTAAATAGCAAATATATATGCAACTAAAACAACGATATACATGTTGTAAATACATGAAAAACCCGAAAACATACAAAGATAAAAACACCAATTGACCTGCGTGTACGGTTTCCTACAGGTAACCTGGGGTAATTTTACCAGCTAACTTGATGGGAAATTCTCCTCGGGTATTTTTAGTTATCCTATGTTGAAACTGGGGCCACCAGGTAAAATTTTGGCCCTGTGGAGAGGCCAGATTAACAGTTATCCGAACAGCGCAGGTCTAAATAAGGTTTAGCTGCAACACGACAAATAATACGACTGAAGCTATTTAAACAACCATGAAGCAGTTTAATCAACATAAACTCTAGCAAAGTGCTATTATGTGAGTTTATTTACAGTTACGCGGCAATGATCAAAATATACATTACAAATCGTTTGATCGGTCCCAGAGGACCAACACAATGGTTCTAACGAAAAAATAATTTAACAACTCATTCTGCTTACCCGGCCTCCCTTTTCCCCATGGAGAGTCCCATGCGGGTTCACCGGGCTTTGAAGCTTTCCAAAGCGCAAAGTCGTACTCATTTTGTTTTGCTCGTAGGCGTTCATCGTCCATGCTAAGCTCACCTTCGCCTTCCCTCATCGCAGATGACAGATTAGCACTATCACCAAAAGCCTCTACGACAAGCATTTACACAGTGAGTACAACAATAAATTAAGCTGCAACATTTAAAATTCGTTTTGAACGTGAATAACAGCATAGTCATAGAGATGTATTCAAAATATGGCTAAAAACTTTGGTTGGGTTTAGTTCCAGGCTCAGCTCGCAGATTTAAAATGTTCTTTAAATGATAAATACAACATACGAATACAAAAACTACGCTTATAACCCACTGGCTTGACGATAGGTAAAGCAACAATATACTACTCTGGCTTCTCCATTAGCTGAAATTTTTGACAGGGAGGCATGAGCCGCGGTTCAACCACGACTTTAAAAATCTAAAAATCGCCTCAAGCATTGTAAAAACGCATTTGTTCAGTAAAACAACTAACGTTTACACGAGTTTAGCGAAATTTAATATATTTTTTGCTTTAGAATGGGGTTTTAGTAAAATGACAATTTTTCCGTCAACTGAAGGTGTTTATCCGTGAGAAACAAAAGAATTTAAAAGGGCACAGAACCAGGGGAACCCAAAATTTTGCCAGAGATCACACAATTTTTTGCCAGTCGACACCCAAAAATGTCAGAGGGCCCACTACCCCAATTGGAGACGCCAGCTGCTATACAGTTGTGCGTTGCTAAACTAATAGCACAACATTTGATGCAACGAAATGTGAACTATTGTGACACTGTCTGAGTGTATCCGTTGATAGTCAATGATCACATATAGGATTCAAATGAAAGTATTGGACTCGGAAGCCCGAATATAATTGTCATATTTATAAGTTTTAAGCCACAAAGGAGTGTCATACTTACACCGGAATAATTTGAAGATACGTTGCAATACGTTCAACAAGTTACAAGTTTGTTGGGACTTAAAAACTCATTCCCATTAATACATCGTGTCGGTATAAACTCGCCACGACTCGCTAATTTGATTGATTCTGGTATTATACACATAGCTATTACATGGTGAACATTAAAAACTTGTTAATTTTCAGTTTTAACGAAAATCTGAATGGATCTCCCATATGTTTAATCGTTACCTTGTTGTTGATAGTTCAATGAGTGAAAACAAACACGTCATTATATCACATCAACATTATAGTCACAATACCGAATTACAAGTATTTTTAAACACTAATAACCGCTATTGTAAGAAATTCATAATTTAGAGGGATACATGAAATTAGGGTAGGAACAAATTCCCTACATGTAAGCAAGAATACACCCGTTGCACGATCCATGTTCAAATAAGGTCAAAATCCACACATTGTACGAAAAATATCACTATTTTTTGACTCCGCATTGTAGGAAGCTAGTAAGGTCCAAAGGACAAGACCATGATAAATTTGCACTTGACAAGGCTTCGTGGTTGTGGTTGTTTAAATTTGTAAAAAATTAGCGGCAGTTATCGACAGAAAAAAATTATCACGTCATCAACTGAAATATAAAAAATTTCACATAGTCACACTTAAATTCTTTAAATGGATATCTAACACGTAATATTGCTCAAATAATCCAAATACTCCGTTAACTAACAGCATACCTGGTACAAGCTTAGCATAAAAATGGTCACTAGACTGATTGAACGCGTAAGTATTGAAGTATACTGAACCTCCGCTTTCATAGCCAAAACCGTTGTCAATTATTTTCTGGATGTAGGCGATAATTTCTGGCACATATTCCGATACACGTGTAAGAACATCTATAATCAAAGTATTAACATTATCACATTGTGTTTATGGTGGTGACACCGCAGCAATAGTCACACTCTCCCTTTCTATTTGTGTTTTATTGAGTATGCGCACTTAGCCATCTTATTTACAATAAATTTTGCCTTTGTCAATGTCAAAACAGCGCACTATCAGTTCATTGATGCAACGGAATAGAATGATCTCACCGGATTTAGCTGACCAGCGATTGCAGAGCACCTCCATAACATTAGTTACATAGAGATATAGTTTTCCAAAAGTGAAAGGTCTTAGATGCACTTTGTTCCACAATAGTAATATATATTTAATACTTATAAAGTCTTTTCTAGTAAAAAAAATATTTTGCTCGCTGTGCGGTTAAACATGTTGGTTTAAGTATGGTAAAGGTACTTTTTCGGGCTTGCAAATATAAAAACTATATTTGCGTGGTGTGCATCAAATAAGGTAAGTGTTGGGATCTAAAAACTGACCGTGAAATTATAATTTTTGTTAAAGTATAAATTTCAAAACATTTCGTCTTTTTGCTTACTAGAGGACAAAATAAAGGTTCCTACGGCTTTGTTATGTGATTAAAATGGCAGTTGTATTGTAGTCATAGCATATTCGGTGTATTAATTTTATGGTGACAATTTAAGGAGGCTCAGCAACCTGAATTTCAAACCTTGCAATAGTCACTAAAAACAGATTAGCAGCATTTGCTCTGTTCCTCTCGCAGCGCTACTAAAAGTTCTTACATGTTATTATCGAATCTTACATTATACAAAATTAACCAGGCGCAATTCGTTGATAATAAGTTAGACAAAAATCTTGTTCGTCCGTAATTGAACTGGATAAGTTCAGTTAAACTAGCACGACCACCGTCGTTTCATCAAAAACAAAATTACAACGAATTTTGGTTAATTTCAAATTATTTTAAAGATATTGGCTGTAAGAAAGTAAGTACTACAAACATAATGACACACAATTAGAAATGTTGAGCACAGTAGCATACTGAACAAACAGTATGTATGACACATACCCCAACGTCTGTTTTAGTACAACTTACCAGGTGGCTGTATACCAAGCGATTTCATGTCTTCGTGAAATTCTGCTTCAAACTGACGAGCGTGTGAAGTGAATACGGATATGTCCGACACCGTTTCACCACGTCGTGAATCTATTAAATCTGAGACTGCGTCACGTACAGCAGGATGAGACAATGCGTTAGACGTTGACGAGCTGTCATCTAAAGATCTCAGTTCATCGCGGTACGCTTCCACAGTTGCTAGCTAAAACACTGAAAACCTGCACCATACACAAAACAAACAGCAAAAATCGCTCTGTATTTACTATTAAATATAAGGTTTACTGTCTTACGACATCATTTAAGAAAAAATTTCCATGTGAAAACATTAGCAATCATCGCATACAAAGCACTGACAATTACCTAAAACTGGGCTAGGACAGAATCTTACATAATCTCGACTGGTAGAAATGTCAGCGCTGAGCGTACAAAGGCATTAACAGTCGCATAATAGGAAACTAATACGTGTTTGTCGTTCACTGTGGTATTCATGTCAGTTAATCTTGCCTTTGCGTTTCAAAAGCTATGTTTTTATAAAACAACAAAAAACTGCGCAAAATCCCAATCTCACAAATAACTATATACCCTCACACATCATTGGAATATAAGTGAATTTAGCTTTCATGCTGAATTGACTGCTACACATGCATACACTGAATAGGATCCTACACCTGTGAAAATGTAAAATATCCGTAGTTATCAGTGTTCTCGAAGTTAATATGAGGGAAGGTATGACACATTAACAAAAAAATGATAGCGTATAATTAAGCAAACAAAAAAGTAAGTATTTGCGAACGATTCTGAGCACACTTCAACCTAAACACCGCAGAAATATACTTAAAATATCGATACTTCAAAAAATTTCAGCAATCTGAAACTTTCACACGCATTTTATAGGTAACATATGTTTGTTATATATATCAGGGAATAACCGGAACCGCCATTTAAAGCGAATCCCGAACGTGGCCTTTGAAACTTATATATAGTAAAACAGACGAAGGACGAAATGAAGGCACTGTGGATTTAAAATTTATTAAAAATAAATTTTACATTAAACTTATTGTATTACGATGACATTATTGCCGCTATGGAACTTTGAAAAGGCTGAGGAAGCTAAAATATTTATCTATCAATATGTAAGTTTTTGGACTTCCAGTGGCAAAATTATTTCCGCTGTACGGGTTTGCGTAAACTGCGTCAAACTGAATGTTCTTCTGACGCATGGAGCTTAGACTAGGACACCAATCTCCTCCCTTTCCTATATATACTTTCGTTACATGTTATTCCGTAGGAAACTTGAAATTATTAGTTTATATGGTTCTAAACGAAGGGTATAACATAATGTATATATTATATACTATAATTTTCTGATCGTTGGCCAGAGATATTGTTCAGGCTAGCGTTAGGTAACCAGTGATCCTCAGTAAGATGATGATGGTTTTCTGATCAGAATGCTATAAATGAGACAAACTGTGATACTGATTGCACACTTTCAATACATACAGTTTGTTTCGAAAAACGCAGTGTCTGGCTGCTTTGCAGATGTGTTAGTTTACTCCAGTGTATATTGATTACAATGTTTACAAGCGCACTAGCTGGTGTTTCACGCAATTTATATTAGCCAATCTTACAGCTGCTAAGTACTGCAATAATCCATAATCTAGTATGTATATCAAGTTAGACCGGTTCAATTCTAACATATACCGCAGATTTCTGAATAGGTAAGTTGCTACTAGCATCTACCTAGCTTTGTTTTATCAACAAACTCCTGAAGGTTGAAGATAAAAAGTTTTTACGGAAATTGTGTCCAACTTACGTTTCACAAGGTAATTTGCTGAATTAGTCTTTTCTTTTGTTTGGTTGTGTTGTAACTTGATCATTGTATATATATAACGTATGACTGGACCACAGATGGAGCAAAAATGTGGAAAATTTTAAAAAAAATTTTTAAACCGGAATTCCCGTTCTGGTATGGTTTTTGTCGTTTGAAAAAACCGCAACCGGAACACGATTTTCCCCAGAACCGAAATTCCGGTTACTGCGTAATACATATAGTGTTCACCACATATTGACTGTCAGCTTGCTAGCGAGCAGCGAACAAACAACGAGCGAGCAAAAGTAGAATATAAAATTACATAATAAAATTTTATTTTCCCACGAACAAGTTACGAGCGAGCAGCGGTCGATTATGATGAGTACTGTACGTACAAAGCAATTATTTATTATGCTTGAATGATCATATTGTGGATGATTTTCAAAGACCATGTTTCGACTAAATAACACAGCATGCACTTTAATCCACCTCATTAACAACCAATGTAAGCATGTGTATTTTACTAAAATACTGCTTCTCTTTTACGCCTTAAATTACTTCAAGCTTGCCTTTAAAACCAACCATTAGAAAATTACTTGCATAATAATGTAAAAGGACATAATTCCTAAATAAAATTACCGTTTTTCGAAGCAATTCGCGCTTATCAAGATCATACTCCATTGCAATTTTTTTCTCAAGTCGCACGATACTTTCACTTAGAACACTGCTAAGCTAAAACAATATCACTAGTACGATCAGTGCATAAAAGAAAGCTATAACATGTCCGTGCACTGCAGCGTTAGCCCGTGACGGATCGCAAAAGCGTTATTGGCCTTACTTCCTCATTTTTGGTATGCCAAAACCCATCAAACCAGTTGCGCTGGCCAGTGGTAAATTAGATGCAATTTTTTCTAGAAAATACGTCAAAACCGAGGGTCGTACTAAAACCAGAACTAATCTCCAGAACATATTTGTGAAAGATCATTGTGTTGGGACCTTACGCCAGTTAAGCAACAAAGTGTACGCTGCTTAATACTAGAGTGCAGCGAAGGGCGATACTCTTGGTGGCACGTGCACACATAAAATACATATTATAAAAAGGACTAAAACCTGGATTGGTACATGAACACACACAGCTGTTGCTTAACCGACGCATTATAAAAACAAAATTGAAAATCCAAAATCTTTCTTTGCTGTAAGACACTATTTCAATACCGAAGTAGCCAATTTCCATCTTAGTATCCGACTAAATGTGATACGCTACTATTTAAGCCTTTTAAAACACAACTGTAACAAATCACATTACCGTGTTTTTTTCATTTTCCAGGACATGTTGCTAATTTTTCTGGACGAGCAACGCAAATTAAGCATTTGAATCGTGAGCCAAAGGATGGCGGCACAAAGAAGAGCGAGCACAACATCGAGAAGATCAAAACAATCTGCACTTGGCAGAGACTAAATTTTGGCCGTTACATTCTGGACGTTATTTTTGTATGTCTTTTCAGTGTGCGTTCGTGACAGGTAAAAATACATACAGCAATTTTCAGATTAGATATCTCAGACAGATGTAATGATAAACGAGTTTCACAAATTTTTGGTTTCGTTGTGCTTGTGTTGAAAAATTACACATTTTAGGCAGAGCGATACGCATTTTTAAGAGAAACGCAAATTAAGCAGTAAGCAAAATGAAAAAGCCTGAAATGTTACTTAGCTACTGACTATCTATTATACTAGTTTACCAAATAAAATTGTCCATCACATTTTCTATGGTGATACTTGATATTTTAGCTCGCAAAGAAATCATCGCTATGTTACACACTATAGTTCGCTAAAGAAAAATATTATTCAATGCATTAGAATAAGTATCAACGAAGCATGTGATTATGTACGCGAAAAATAAACGCATAAGTTTGGACAACTGCACTCAGAATTTCCATTTTGTCTCGCAAAATCGAATTTAACTGTCCTAATAACCACCATCACTGTTAAGCTATTACCATAGGTAGAAAGTCCATGTCTATCTTTATGGATCGTTTTATGTAAAATTTTAAACTTTTAGGGATATGACGCTGATCGACAACGCTAAACATTGTAAACGATGATGCGGTTCGGCGAGTATAATGGTGCAGCTGTTGTTCATTTTCACTGTGATGATACTCAAAAAATCTGAAGTTCTAATATAGCTTATATAGCAACAGTTAATGTATAACGTATGTTGATTGCATTCGGGTCATTTTATCGCAATGTAAGAATCTGTTATATCAGAATTATGTCGGGCGGAAAGGTTAACCAAAATTTACACTAGCACAAGTTTAAGCGGCACAAAACAAAAAGCTCAATGACTATTGCACTATACCGAAATTTCTAAATTACCGATTCTTTGGTGTGTTCCTCTTGTTGGAATTGAGCAAATAGATGTCTTTGCCGTGCACGCTTGATTATTTTGTCGTCGATATCCGTCACATTCATTACGTACAAAACATTGTAGCCGAAGTAGTTTTGTAACACTCGACGAACGATATCGAACGACATATACGACCTTAAAACGTAATAACAATGGAAGTAAGACTGAAATTGAAGTGAACGATAGTGCAATAAACCAACAAAATACAAGAACACCATTAGAACATATGAGAAGTCTAAAAGTTAGCAATAAATTCGAAAACCCCTATCTCACCGCCAAAGATTATCCCCATTTGTACACTTAAGAAAATAGCAGAAATAAATGATTAACAAAATTTAGCTCTATAAACTACTATTCAAAATACAAATAGCCATCAAATTTTTTATACCCAACTTTCGCCCGTCGAATATAAAATATGATGCGAAGGCTTATTTTGAGAGACAGTTTTGACTTACGTCATTGGTATAGAAATGTTACATCATGTTTATAGAAATGTTATCGCAACATATGTTAAGGAATTATAGACCAAACCTGAGTAACAAAACTTCTCAGTGAATGTAAAGTTCTGGTCAGAACAACTTCAAAGGTCTGTACCCGCCTAGCGGCCCGAACCAGTATACACCTTTTAAATCCGTTCGGATCAGTCTCAGAAAATCATCAGTTAGTATATATTGCAATAAAATATTTCACAGTTTTAGCATCGCTAACAATAAAACTACAGGCAGCTCCGCAATCTAGAGCTAGCAGCGGTAAGGCTAAAAAATTGAGAAAATGGTGTTTACACAAACCTTTACATGCGACTCCAATCTGCGCTATAACTGTTATATTAGAAAGACCGAGTATTACTTTTAACAAAAAAGCATATTTTCACAAATAAAGTCCAGAAACTATTTTATATACATCAAAATCTACAAAATATTATTAAAGCATTCATCAATTGTTGTTATAAACGCAATTCAATATCACAATGCTGTCTTGGCTTACCTAGCATGACCCATATGAGCAGAGTCATAAACAGTTGGACCACAAATATACCACTGAACCTGAAAGGAAAACAGAATAAAGGTAAACTTAATAACTAATGCATATACATCATGTGTGTTTATGAATGAAATGTAACTTAAACTTCGTTTGATATATAAATGGCACCACCACAGTGAGGTACACAACGAACTGGAATATATCGCCTTTCAAAAAAGTGTATGCTAAAATACTCGAAACCTCCATGTTACAAGGATATGCCAAAATAGTTAACTTTTGGTTTTCTGCTTATTAAATATATAAAAAATTAATTTCTAATACTAATACATTGTATTAAATCCTAAAATATTTGTGACAACTGCATGTAACAATATATAAGTATAAAGAAAATAATATTTTCCTCGAAATTGAACACTAGAATTCAAAAGATCGCTGCATTTCGGAGCCAATGAATTAAATATAATTTTGCAAACAAGCAGTTATTAACGATATCAAATTACGCTAGAGTGCGTACTGCGTAAGCTTCTCGTGGAGATTGTTGTAAATTGGCTGGCGGCCAAATCAGTTGTCTACAAATTTTAGATGCCCGGATGCCCGTTCTATGACTTACCAGTGTATGCCCCATTTCAATTTCCGTGAGTATCAATGGTGTTACTAGCATATCAATAATATTAAACTAAAAACTTGCGTTTAAAAGTGCCCCATTACATAAATATAGCTTCAGAGTATATACTATAAACCAAGCTTTTGGGCTCCGAGGAAAAATCATCGACGAATAAAATTTCAGTGTGAAATATTAGTGTGTAGAAAAAGTCAATATGATTTCAATTCAGATAACTAAATATTAACCTAAAACAGATAATTCATCAAAATCATTTCATTTGTAACAACTCCATTTATTCATACATAAACAGAGTTCAAAAGTCCAATTTTGTGTCATATCGTGTTTTATAGAAACACACAAACAGTGCTGGAAGACAAAATTGCGGTGAATGAAGAAACTTTCTCATCGAAATTTGAAAGGAATCCGTTTAGATTACACTGTTACAAGACTGCTCTTAGCTAAATTATTGCAATTTTAAATCACCAAACTAGTTATTACTATTTTATGTGTGTTATTATTAGGATGTGATGGATACTATACGCATGAATCGGGCCAATTAAATAGGGCCAACGACTCACAACCAGCAGGTGATTGGAGCAATATTTTGTTTCGATACACAAATTGTCGGACTGGCGAAATCGCACAACTAGTAAACGTTAAACGTATTAAATTTCAAAAAGTGAGCGCAGCATATTGCAAATTTGCAGACAATTAACTAATTAGCTAAGTAACAGGGAGGGAGTCACCGGAATTCCGGTTCCGGCGAAAATCGTGTTGCGGTTGCGGTTCCGGCAAATGGCAAAAACCATACCGGAATGCCAGTTTAAAAATTTTGTTTAAAATTTTCCACATTTTCTGCCTCATCTGTGATCCAAACATATATATATGTAATACATACACAATGATCAAGTTCCAATATAACCAAACAAAAGAAACGATTAATTGAACAAATTGCCGTGTGAAACGCAAGTAGGACACGTAATTTCAGTACGAATTTTTCATCTTGACCCTGCAAGAATTTGTTAACAACACAAAGCCACACTGATGCTTGTAGCAGCTATTTTACTATTCAGATGTCTGCGGGGTATATTAGAATTAAACCGGTTCAACTCGGTAACAGAGTATGGATTATCTAGAAGTACTTAGCTGTAAGCTTGGCTAACATAAATTGCGTCCAGCACGAGCCAATGCACTTGTAAACTTTGTAAGTCAGTCTACATGAAAGTAAACTAACGTTATCTGCAACGCAGCTAGAAACTGCTTTCTTGGCAATGAACTGTATTTATTGAAACTGTGCGAGCAGCATCACAGTTTGTCTCATTTATAGTATTCAGATTAGAATGTTATCATCATTATCATCTAACTGAAGGGCACTGTTTGTCCAATGCTAGCCTAAAAAGTGTCTGTGATCACTGATCAGAAAATTACCTTCTATCAGTTATTTTCTTTTAGAATCATATAAATAAATAATTTCAAGTTTCATACATAAGAACATGTAACAAATATGTGTGTAGTAAAGGGAGGCGACTAGAGACAGAGCGAAAGTGTGTATTCTACGCTCCAACCTCTGTAAGCACATTCGATTTGACGCAGTATACGCAATGGTGTATAGTGGAAGGTATTTTTTGCTCTGGGTATCCAAAAACAGACATATTGATCGATAAATAAACCTTATTAGCTTCCTCAGTCTCTTTAAAGTTTCAGAAAGGCAATAATGCCATCGCAATACATTAAGTTTAATGTAAAAGTTATTTTTAATGCATTTTAAATCTACTATACCTTCATTTCTTGCTTCATCTGTTTTACTATATATAAATTTCGAAGACCAGGTTCCGGTTCCGGATCCAGTTTAAATGTACGGTTCCGGTTATTCCCTGCCAATTAATATATACGCATTACATTGTAATTAGCATATACGGCCAAGATTTAGGTTTTAGAAATGTTATATTCGGAAGAGCAACATAGAAAACAAATGTGTGCAATATTTTCTATTTTTGAGAACTTTGAAAATTTTTAAAATTTATCTACTTAATAATTAATTGGTAATTTGCTAATTCTAACTAATTAGCATGTTTTTAACATCCTCGAAAAATAATAAACTCCATACTCATAGTGAGCACGGTGAGATGTGGTATACGCACCAAAATAGTAGCTTTACACTAGTTATTCATTGAAAAATAACCAATTATTGTTTAAAATGCTAAAAATAGGTTAACACGGTTAACTAATTAGTTAAATGCTAATTAACTAAAACCAATTTTGTCAAAAATTATATCTCTTGCGCCTGAAGGCATTAGACCTTTCAAATAAAAAAACATTTAAATAGGCCCAGTAGTTATTGAGGAATTCAACGGACTGCCTGCGGTCGCGATTTTATCCCACACAAAAACGCTTCCTTCGCTCCGCTCAGTAACTATTATGTTTCAAATGGCATACACTTTGAAATTTGTGATATAGTTGAAACTGCGGATCTAAAGTCGTAGAAGATAACTACAGCTAAATTCAGATTAATAGGCCAGGTGTAGAAGTTGTTCAGCGCACTTCCACTGTGTGGAACATAAATGATACAGAAAAGTAATACAAAAGAAATAACAACATTAGAGAATTTTCTGCCAAACATACTCGAAACCAGTTGTATTAGAAATCACCTCCATTATTTTAAATTACTAGGGAGTATTTCTTGCTTGAAACGAAACCATTACATAAAGCACGTCAAAGTCAGTATGTGCGTTGACACATAACATCAATTGGTACATACAACTAAAAAATCAAATTTATTCAAATCCTGTAAAGATGTGAAAGATCAAGCGTTACACTAAGTGAACAGAACACAGCAACTACTCGCCGTCATATTTCTAGTCGGCATTACCCTTACCTTATTATCATGTTTAGGAACGAATACATCTTTTCTACTAGCAATACGTTTTTGCCATTTTGAATGTTTTGCCACTGTACTTCGTTCAGTTACGTATTGCTAGGGTTCTGCTTCTTGAAAGAACTAACACATTACTTTTAGCTGGATTTACTTTTAAACCCCTTTCTGTACACCATTTTCCAAGAAATGTTAGATTTTTCTGAATCCTCCTAACATTGACGTCCAGATTTTTGCTACTGGTGAGCATAACTACGTCATCTGAGTATGCCAGTATATATAAGTCCGCTGATTTATATTTCTTAGCAAATCGTCAATTACTAAAGTCCACAACAAGGGTGATAACACTCCTCCCTGTGGGCTCCCTCGGCCTAATCGGAATCTTACTGATCACGTTCCCATTGTCGCTGTAGCCCACCTGATACCAACAAGATTGCTCAACCACTTGCTAATAGTGGCATTAATTCAAATTTGCCGAATGCACGTCGAAAAGTTTCATGTGTTGTTCTATCAAAGGCTCCACCTATATCAAATACCGCAATCGTATGCTTACCTTGGTTTAACCCACTTTCTAATCTACTTATTAGACCATGAGGAGCTGTAGTAGTGCTCTTCCCTGAATTCCAAATACGCGGTTTCCTATTTAGCACATATGGCTCCTGGGTCAAAATGCAATCCGACATCTTCGGTTTCTTTTTGCTTATCGCAACTGTAGCCTCTTTGCAATGTTGCAGATTAATTTGTCTAAAACTAACCATCCTTATAATTATGGTTTGTTAAATAACTTATAATATTCTCATAAAAACCAAACATTCCTGCAAAATTTGCAGCTAAGAGACACCTAATCATATATAGTTGATTACTCACCATTATCATTATATAAAACTTTATCATGACCCTTAAACCTCCAACTCCTAAGGACTGCGAGAAAGGCAATCACCCTGGTCTTTTCTATGATTATACCTTCATAAACCTTCATGAAACCTGTTGCCTGTCTGTGGCTAAAATATCTTTTGTTCCTTTTTACTAAGTACTCGAGAGACAGATGCGCATATATACTGCATCTGTAACTACTCCATAGAGTCTTATTTCAATCTGATCTTTGCTCATTTCCGCAACTACCGCTTTCATAACGGTTTACTGCTGCGGGTTTTTTTAGCTGGACGATTGGAGGCATCTTTGACCTCCAACGTCGATAATTCAAAGTGGGGGCGATCGCCCACATTTCTTAACGCTTCTCTGCAAGCTTTTGGAAGTGCAAAGATAATCTTCAAACACTTCTGCTGACCACACGGTGATTGGATACCAACCCATGAAGTCAATGCTTCTATTGGCATTCGCCAAGCGGTTAACTACCATTTCTACAGAGTAGTCCTTGTTGCTTGGATTCGGAACTACTATAAAAATTCTGCACTGCTCAAATTCCGAGCGCTGAATTGCTTTCAAGGCTTCCCCCTCTGTTACTGTTATTCGTTCCACAGCTTTAGATAGCCAGTCTCTGGCCGCCTCAGTCACCAGTAAGTGACCATTCCATGAACCAGAGTCTTTAAAGTGGATATGGTCTTCACTAGTCGCACGAAACGTAGCCTCAATGGTATCCTCCCGGATCTTATCAACCTCTTCATCAGAGAAGGTTCTATCCTGATCATCTGCAGCGATGATAACCAATTCTAGCGCCTTACTGGCTACTTCCTTATAACTCTTAGCTGGGGGTGCTTTAAGAGCGACAGGTGTGGCTTCTACAGGCTCTCGATTGCGCTTTACAGCGCTTCTATCCACTTGCTCCACCACAGAAGTGTTCGGACCTGCAATAGGCTGCTCCTGCTGACGTGGCTCAATCGGTTTAGCTTTATCAGTGAGTTTGGTGTAACCACCAATCTCGATCTGTTTCCTGATGAAGGAGCCAGTTTTCTTCTTTCCAGCTCTACTTCCCCTGTGAACGGGCCCTACCACTGGTGGACGTGCCACATCCTTCTCCTGTTTCTGACGCAATCGTTCTGATGCCTCAGCTGACTTACTGCGTGCTTCTGCAAGCAGTGACTGTATGTTAGGTTCGGTGGCGCTCGAAGCAGCCCCCCTAACGAAACTATTGAAGCAATGGCGCGATTCGCAGCCGATTGCTCATTATCTAACAACGAGGGTTCAGTGGCGCTTACAGCAGCCCTCCCCTCTTGGGCGTCGGAGATGGAAGGTTCGGTGGCGCAAATTGCTGCCCCCTTCCATCTCCTCGGCCCAATCTAACCTTAGATTCTCTGTAGAACTGGTCAAATAATAACATCTGCCGCTACTGTTTATTATTTCATGATAAAGCATTGAGGCCATTCGCGTGATTAAAACCAGTCGAAAGCTATGAAGTGGATGAAGAATCACAGACTGTTTTAGTTATCCACAAATTGGGCATAGTGGACATAATTGCTAACAATGCCTTCGGTTTGTTGTTTATCTCTAGTCACAGCTATGCATCAGTAATTAATCTAAAAACAATGCGTAGCACTGTTCACATAATTAAGCCGGTTTTTGCTTCAATCTGCTTGCTTGTAGCCACACTGCTATACCTTATTATTATATCGGTGTAACATTATACAGTGTAAATTTTTTCCGACACCTTCTGACAAGCCCGAAACGCTTTCCCATTCCAAGAATCTAAGATGTCCAATTTTTGCATAGTTTAAACATAAAAACATCGGCAGGGGTACAGCACGCTATTCAGAAGCGAAGGGGTGCGTAAGACAAAAGTGGCTGCAGCCGCTTTAAGTCGGCCCCCCTCTTGCTGCGCCATGGCACATCGGTAATGCAATAACGACTTCAAATCGACACTCAGCGTATGTATCTGAGTCACCGGTTTATGATCATACAAAACAACAGACTGCCTTTACTGCTTGAAACCAACATAATAAAAATTTTGTGCGATATTCACAATAACTACTGTGGTACTTACAAATCAGATTTTTAACTTTCACACGTGTAATAATGACACCATGGCGATGAACTAAATATAGGTAAAAATTGGTAATAAATTCTACAGATTTTGAACTTTTTTAGTCTCCTCATAATTGTCATTGATAACTTTCTACTCCTACAAGCAGACAAGCGACATAATAACAATGGTATGCTATCTTGTTTTAATGCTTTAACGATATTGATACTTGAAACAACTATTGGACCACTAGAACCGACCAATAGTCATCGATACATATTTATTTTAATATGATGATTAATTATAAATTTGATTCTTGATCTTTTAAATAATTAACATTTTTTCTATGCTTGGAATCATACTGTCATTCCGCGTCCTACATGTATTAAGGAAGGCAACAAACCTGTGGCTTGAACGACTTATACAACAATATCAACTACGAATTACTGTCTTCCAAAAACGAGTCCATGGGTTAGTTTACATGTATCGTTGACAAAATTAGGTGGTTCTCAAAGCTGTGGGTGGTTGACGTTTTAGGCTTTCCACCTTTGTCCAAATCGAGGCCGCTGTCAAATTCTGCACGAAATATGCCCAGCTCATTCTTCCCGTTGATAAAAACGCACCATAAGAAACGAAGAAATTGACACAAATTAGTGCAGCAAAGTTTTATTTCAAATCTAACAATTTTTAACATTATTACGTAACAATTTTATTTAAATATAGTGCAGCCTCAAAAACATATTCGCAGCGTTTCTGAGACGATTTATTAACTTGTAGCGTTTTGCATTAAACATACATCTCGATGCCCTCCTGCCTGAAAGGGTTAGAGCGGGGCGACACACATAATGTGATAAAATTCGACGCTAATGGATCCGTACCGAGCTAATTTATGCTCTCCTGATAACATTTGCTACAAGGAGACGGAAATTTAATATACTTTAAAAATTTTTTTAACAGCAATGGTTGTAGATGTAGGAATCTATTTTTGAGAAATCAGCATTTTTTGCAGCAATTTCCAAGTATATAATAAGTAACCAGTTTTCAAACTTCTGGTGCGGTTGGAATTTAGTCACATGAAAAGTATTTCGTATCTCTCCGTTAGAAACTACTGTCAAACATGCACGTTTGACATCATAAAAATTACTACAATATAACTGAATGCAACAAAAATACATTATCACAACATGTAAAATTGTACGAGGATTAAAATATAGCCCTTTACGAACTGATATGATTTAGCATAATAAAATGTAATATTACACGTAATACCAAAAAACAGTACCGAATAGTGTCACCCTAAATGACAGCTCTTGGATAGGATTGTTCGCAAACTATACAGTGACTACGGAAAAATACTGTAACTGTCGGTGATGAAAAGCAATTTAAATCTAGTCATCCATTGAGCACACTACAGCGACGCAACACGCATATTTTGGTAAACTACAGTTAACTCAATTTTGTTAGCACGCGAACGGTTAGTCACTGTAGAAGACAAACACTAGGTTGTTTTTGATTTATACAAGATACTTCCAGTGAATATTCAAAAACACCAATCTTCACAAAAAGTCAGTGCTACCCGATAGTTTTATCTGTAATGTTACAATATTTGTGACCTCTATGATAGCTTGCTTCTCCAAACGCGTGAAAAAAGTGACGTCAAGCAAGCATCTGGAATTGAGAGGCGGTTGTGGAAGCAAAGACGTTCAGTTTATTAGTAGCATAAGTTTTAAAATATAAAAAAATTTTTGGGACGACATAAAATATATGTGGGGCTTTTAGCGAGAGCAGATTTACGACAGGGGAGATTTCAGTCGGCATCGACGCCAAACCCAAAAATTTAGAAGAACCAGATAAGACAAACTAATATGTCATCATGCTTCTACAATTTTAGTTTCTTGTGTACTTACCTAGCAATATGTTTTAGCTGCATTCCAGGAACGTGGAACATTTCTCTATAATATATTTTTGGGGACATCATAGCTATTTATGTATTCTTGACTGGGGGTGCAAAGTGTGTCAGGATTCCAGATTAAAAACATTCAACTGATTTAGTGCGCATGCCTATATCATTACGACCTATAATAGTTTCTATGAACGTGAAGGCATTAGAATCCACTAACGACAAATAAGACACAGAATGCGTGAAATTTGCTGTTAGTACAGTAAGTTATTGTATTTCCAGTAGAGTTACGATAGTATATTGCTCTTCGCCAGTGTCACGTGCAAACAACCATGTCGTTCCTGTATGCGTATGGAATGCCATCTATTATCGGAAAAGCTTCCGTGTACGAATCGGGAAATCAGCCCGTAATGCCACGAAAAGCTGAGCTATTTTTTCGCCAGACAGCGCAGCTTTTAAAATCCCAAGTCCTACAAGCCCAACTTATGGTCATCATTCCACCGGTATTATGCAACCATCTTTCGAACATAACATATTATTCCACGATTTCACTGCAGCGTCCTTCGACACAGTAGTCACAGGCGGCGCCACAGCTAAGTACTTTGAAATTTTGTAAAACCAAAAGGTTAAAAAATACTTACTAGAGTCTTCCAAGTTAATACTCGGATTACTCGACAATGAGCTCGTTCTGTCAGTATCGCGCGGTAATTTTTTATGCTTTAGTATGATTCGACGGCGTAATGAATTAGGTGACGGAAGCTGAGTTGCGTTAAGGTCGACCGGTGCAGTTAACAATAGATCGCCGAAAATTTCACGAAACAAAATTGCCATTTGGCGCTGAAACGGTAGCGAGCAATTATCTTCAATGCTCAGGATGACTGGATAGTCAGATGTGACAAAGGCATATTCCTTAAAGTGTAGACACATACAAAATCATTCATACATTTTATATATATAATCATATTTTTTTGCACATAATTAGCACATTTGCTTTACAAAAATAATTGGCGTAATATTTTATGCTTTAATTTGGCTTTTTAAAATTCAGTACTAACAAAAAATGACTGTCACTCGCTTTAAGCCAACATTTGTTCTAAAATAAAATTTTATTATTAATTTTAACATTTTCAAAATCTCGTGCGAGCCACCTGCTAAGAATGACGACAGTCAATTATGACGAGTACTGTATAGCAACGAAACAGCGAGTTATAGAGCGTGAATTTCATAAGCTTAAGTAGACTCAATAACCAATCTGCACAGAGTTTTATTGTAACGACTCTAAAAATGTTTGACTTGAAATGAACTTCGCTTGTTTTGGGTTTAATGTAGCGTTTATGATATAATGTCCCAAAAATGTTTTCAACCTGTGTAACCCACACGCTGTCAATCACACCGTCGACAACAGGGTGTCTTAGACAATTCCGTGCTTGTCATAAAACTTTTTAAGAATAGTTAGCTAAGGGTGTTGCCATTTAACGACAGCGTCAAAGACACCTTTTCTTATTTGCAGTTTCACAGAAGGTATATTGCATACCATCTTGTCAACGTGCGTATTTTCTATCATACATCGAAATTTTCAAAAAACTAACAACACAATGGAATAATACAAAGCATTAGCTACAGAAAGTGTGCGTTCCTGTTATGCACCATTTACCTTAAGATGTGCAGCAGGGCCGTATTTTGTCACAGTCTGCCGCCGCTCTAAGGTCATGCTTGGCTAGCCGCGATCAGCCACCGTGACATTTTTTGCTGCGCCAGGCCTTACAAATATATAGCTAATAGTAAAGTGAGGCAAAACGAAGATGGTAAATTGTCACAAGGACAGGAATCGGCTCTAAAAGCCAGAAATATGTGACGACAATGGAAAATCGCTAAAAATGAAAATTGATGATAGTTATGGTCACATATTCGTAAAACATCCTTCCAGTTACAATAGCATAATTTTCATGCATGAAAAAGCATGTTTTACATAGCTACTACGTTGGCTAGTAAAAGGCGCTTAAACAAAAATTTTGAAAATAGCGATGTTTACGTATGTATTTTGCCTGAATTTATGCACTTTGCTTTTAATTACTACTAATCTTGCCTTATTTAGGCCTAGAGCTAAATATTTCGATGTAACACAATCTTCTAAACTGAATGTAATAAATATTTTTCAGTTACCCGTCCCGACTATCAAACCCTGACACATACCCACTTCCGGCCCGTACAAACATACTAACATATCTTAGCTATTTATTTTTTATGAAGGGCCGGGTGTGGCTGTGCGTTTTTGTCACGAGCCGCCGGAATTGGCTCTCTGACAAAATCCGGCGCTAGGTGCACACATATTAAGGTAAATGATGCATTAATTCGCAAAAATGGTAGCTACCAATGAGCGCGACACCGTAAAGAAAAATAGTCGTATACCCTTTAGAATCGACTTACGATATGATAATGACCCTGACTGTTTATACGGTAGGATCGTGACTACAGAGGGACTAAAATTCCAAATAAATAGTGGGGACATTACAAGGCCGGCACGCCGCATAATTCGACGAAATTGATATTTGTTTTCAACCGAATATTAATCCTCTATGATAGTATACGATTTTGTTTGCATTCAATTAGTATAATTTTATTACGGCATCGGTCATAACAGCACAGTCTCGATTTTTGCAAAATATCTTATGGCTAGGATAGTTGGCTGTAACTACAATATATTTTGAAAAAGAAAGACGCAAATACATCGAAAATATTTATTCAATAGAATGACAAATACCTTAATTGTTTTAAGCACATCAACAAACTGAAGCTTTGAAGTCAATGTATATCCGTGATAGATGACAATGTCCAATGCTCCTTAAACAAGATATATCGTTATGCTTAGGTAAATTTTGTATTCTCTATTAATAGTTTCTAGTTCTAGTATCTTCTAAAAATTTATATACAACTGAATTCATGTTTTCGTGCACACAACAACGTACCTGCTTTAGCGAAATGAAAGTGCTTGGCTAATGATCCGACCATCAGGCCCGAACGTAAGAGGTCATATTAAAGCAGCCAATACGTTACTAACATCAGGCGATGTAGGATATAGTCTCAACTAATATACGTGTTCTAGCGTTTTATACAGTGTTAATATTATAACATGAGTCAAGAAAAACAATAAATCAGCAAGAATTATTTTCAAACAGCGTAGGAGAAAAATTCACTCATTCTAGAACATGCATAGAGGGTGACATCACTATTTGGAGATAATAATCATCTCTTTTCGCTTTTCCGAAGCACAAAATGAAATGGCAATGTACAATGAAGCGTGCCGAAAAAAGAGAAAAGAATCTCTAGAAACAAATAATTTGAAAATAAGTAATTATTATAAATACCGATGTCAATTATTTTTACATTTCAATTATTAAAGAAAATAGCAGTGGATGCCAACTAATTATTGACATCAAATTAATATAGTAACCACGAATAGGCATCAAATTTTGGAGCCACCACGAGCACACCTTCTATAATGACGTTATAATACAACCCGCACAATGACATTAAAACGATTAATGACAGATGTCACCGAATAATATCTGCACATGCAATGTTAACAAACTAAGCTTACAAACACATATTTTTACACGCGAATACAAAATGCACTAACTACGATGCTATTTAGCACGGCAACCTTTATGAACAGTATGCTCGGCCAGACCCCACGACTTAGATAACTCGGCTTAATCCGGCCAACAATAATTTTGCGGTCTGGCATACTTTTTACGAAACATATGCAATATATTACTCCAACCAGTCTCGCCTTGCAAAGTCTCACGTTTCCGTAGCGATAAACAAATTTAAATCGATGGGATTTAATTCACTTCTGTGATTACAATGAACAGTATATTATTTCATTACATCACTTGACAGTGAGTTAGTAGTCTATCAATTTGACAATCCGTAGCCTATCATAATATTTACTCTCAACTTCAGCGCACACGAACATAATACACCACAGCTCCCGAACGCTACATAGAATGCGCAAAGCCACAAAGCCGCTTGCTTCAGAGCATTAATCGACATTTGTGTAAACATTATTAAGCGCAACCGGCAGACACAATATAAAGCAACACAGTATAATGTATTTTTTATTGTTTTTTGCAAATATACCTTCGAGACCGTCCCAGCAGTCTAGCTCAATACACCGACAGCCCATCATCAGCGCACGGGCATATGCGTCAAGCGACGATTCCGATTTCAATTGGTCACCGGTGAGATACGTGTTGTGTGACGAGGCAATCCAATATCGATTTAACGGAAGATCCATATCCTGTTGATAGCATAATGTTGTCCAGCAGAGTGAAACGTAAACATCACGTGTCAAACTCATATAAATATCATCAATAATACTAAACTATTTTTTTGCCTCTAGGCCCCTGGTCACGTTAAAATCTAGGTTAAGCTCCCACATACGGTCAAATATTTTTTGAATAGTGACATACCTTTAAATGTTGTCAGACTGTTTAATTTTATGGAAAATTTTCCAGTCGCCGATGGGTCGCTGACAAAGTATATATTAAAACTACGGCTACAGTTATTACTTTAGAGCGCAGGAGCGCACCTTTCGCAACTCAGTTAAACAATACTCGAAAATTAATCATTGTATTGTACCGTAATACTGCGAAATTTCACCCTACGTTTTCTCAAGACAATATAATTTTTTTAATTAGTTGAAGCCAGGAATATTTATTACAAATTTTACCTTAGTATTCTCTGAATAAGTGTAAATCTATGTTCCTTGAAAATCACCATCATTATACTATAAAAGCCGTATCTCTGTGTCTGCGTCTGCAAGAAATTCGAGGTTTGAATCAAGGGATGACCTAATTTTTTTCAACTTTTTAGGTTGTGAGTTATTTAGCGTAATTTGACCCTATGAGTCGACTGGAGTGATTAGTTTTCGTCTCCGAGGTCTCAGTAAGGAGCTTTGGGGACCAGGATACCCTCATTACGGGACAACCCCTATTATGAGTGTCAAGGGTCAAAATAATCGGAAAAATGAAGTTAGTCTCTATAAGGTAATTTGACCGGCAGAGTCGATTGTAGTTGCTAATTTTTGTCTGTGATGTTCCGGTATGGAAAGAATACCATTGGAAGGCCGCCACCGTTATATGAGCCTCGGTGGTGCAGAAATCGAAAAAAACGAACTTAGTCTTATGTAAGGTAATTTGACCGGCTGAGCTGATTGGAGCGGTTATTTTTGGTATCCGAGGTACCAGTAAGGAGTCATGGGAACCAGCGTATCCTCGAAATGGTACCACTCCTATACGAGCCCCATGGGTGCAAAAATTGGAAAAAAATAAGTTAGTCTCTACAAGGTAATTTGACCCGCTGACTCGATTGGAGTGGTTAATTTTTGTCTCTGAGGTTCCGGTAAGGACAATGTACCATTGGAAAGCCGCCACTCCTATAAGAGTTTCAGGGGTCCAAACTCGAAAAAATAAACTTAGTCTTATATGTAGTTATTTGACCCGCCGAGTTGATTGGAGTGATAAATTTTCGTTTCCTACGTTCAGGTAAGGAGCTATGAGGGGTCATACTACCCTAAGGGCACCGCTCCTATATGAGCCCGAGGGGTTCAGAAGCCGAAGTTAGTCTCGCATAAGGTAATTCGACACGCCGAGTCGATTGGAGATGTTAATTTTTGGGTTCAAGGTTTAAATAACACTGAACCCTTGGACGTATTGAATATTTTTATTTTCAAATACAATTTCTTTACGATTATATAAATACACAAACGGTTTGCGCTGTTTATGCTACGGGTTTCTCCAGATGTCTCATTTTCTACTCAAAACCGGGCCGCAGGCCCAGCAGCCAAGGTGGCCACCATCCTGGTAATATACTAACATGTATTACAAAGCCACCCGTTAGGTTAGATTATACAACAGCATTTTACGCCAACGATCAGAGTCGTCGCAAGAGGGAGCGCCCACTCTCCACTTTGTACTGACATACGTGAAAAAATCGATTGATCATGTTATAATAAAATTAATGTAAACGACCGGCGCCTCCACTTTTAAAGAGCATGCGACGCCCATGGCACAACTATAACTTTGACAAATTTGGGTAGCTCATTAGGTTCCGTCGAGATTAACTTTGCGCTTCAAAGGCTTATTTCATTGTGATAAATTGCTCTCCTTTTCACGAACAAGATAAGCAGTCAGCTTGTTCAAAAAGTGATAAAATTGACGTCTTACCGCATATGACTTCAAAATGGACAGTTGATTTGCCAAGATTTGCGCACTATGCATCTGCTTAGAGCGACAACTCTACTTAATTTCACTTTCCTATATATCCTTTATTCAGGGAATCCAAAACATCATTTTTATAACACAAGTTTAGTGATTTTCCCTTTGGATTTGGCAAAAAAATTATGGCGATTGCTGGTCTTTCATGCGACTTTAGGCCTGCTCTGAGGTTGCTCCTCGCTATCGGTCCACTCGTTGCAACATAATTTATAGTTACAAGTGCATGCAGATGAACGTTAAAACGAAATTAATTCCATTTTATTCAATATTAAAAATATTTGTTTAGAAAACCTTTGACGTAATAAATTTTCTAGAGGATCATCAGCTACAACTGTTTTCCTTTGTATTTGAAACGGCGCTGTTCGTACCTGACAAATTGTATCGTTTACGGAATCCCAAAGGCTATTCTGACGTGAAAACAGATAATCAAGAAACTCTTCTCGCGTCAAGTAAAAGCCTAAATATTAAACAATGTCAGTTAAATATAGCCTAATTTTGAAGCTAACATAATAGTTGGGAATATCAAAAATCCGAAACCACGACCATTTGAAAATCGTTACAGGAAAATGAGGCAACTTTTTTGTATTTGGGTTTTGGCGCTAATGCCATTCGTTAACCTAAAGGAATGGCGATTATGTCGCATGTTTTATTTTGGTGAAATGGCAGCATCCCAAAGACGTGCCCCAGCAAACATAATCATATCAGGTCAAAAACTAGTCCATTTTAAGCGTAGATCGATTAGAATTTATCGAGAACACTTACTAAAATTGTAGGAAGGACTAGCAGAAAGATTCTTGGCTAGAGCAACTATTAGCTTGCTTTTATTAAAACCATATCAAAAACCGCGATGTACTACATTAAATGCACTCATTAATTTATCAAGGGCTTTCCAACTTAACGCAGTGGCATAACAAGCCGTAGTGCCGAAAGCTGAATTACTAGAGCAAAAAAAGCAACGTTAACAACATGTTGAAATTTAATAAAAAATTCTCCAAACGAAAATTTGAAAAAACCCACATGTAACCTTTGAAAGCTATATTTAGTCCAATTTTTCATTCATATTTGAAAAATCATATTGTCTGTCCAATTTTTTTGATTTTGTTATAAAATGGAAAATAATTTTCCAGTCCTAACAATGCCATTTGTATGTCACTCAATAAAATATTGAAAACAAATAGAACCCTTTTATAAAGTTACTTCATTATCTAAAATATCGAAAACAAGCGAAAAAATCGATCCCCATCGGAAAGATTATTCCATTATCGTCTCACGTCTTTTGATAGTTATTTCGCTCATAGAAGCACCGAACCCAATCAAAACGCTGAACCCCTTACGGCAAACCAAAATTTTCCTTCAGTCGCTAAAATGACAAAAACAAGTGTTTGTTGCACGTTATTAAGTGAGTGTCATTTTTGGTTAGTACATCTGCAATCTCAAGAGTATCTGAGAACTGTAAACGAAATTTTATTCATAAATACTAAGACAATAAGGGGTTCGCCAACCCCTAACATAAGTAACAAAACAAAACAATTATCTGCAGCACTGGAGTATGAAATTAGGATAAAGATCAACGCAGCATCCACGAAAAACTCTTCAAGATAAACTAAATTAATATATAAAGCGCCTAAATTAATGGAAATCATACTAGCACATTTCGTAAATCGATATAACACCGATAAGGGTGCATAACATAGTTTACCTTTATGACGTTCAAAACTTTAATTTTCTACATTTCTATTTCAGTAAAAGAAATAGTGTTTTGAAGTTACACGCTCAAAATGGTGTCGACAAACTGCAGGTTTAAGATTTTGGTCAACTAATATTCTATATAGATGGATCAACGTAGAATTACCAAATGTAAACTAAAAGCTTTAGAAATGTTGCTCATGGTATTTTTATGTGTACGCCCACGACAACGTTATTTTTTAACATCAGCTAGTTTAAAATGCGCATATACTCTTGATTTTTAGCTGTACTTTGCCAAAAATTGTGCTCTCACTAAAATATGCAAATACACTCGTTGCACGGCAGCAACATGCCGAAAATTTAAACATCGCTATTTCTGGCAAAGGGTCGACAAACCATACTCGGCTTCACAGCGGTACAGAAAGTGGTCCCACAAAAATGTTAAGGTCAACTAAGTTGTAGATCTCGATTACCGATTCTCCGATTTTGATGCGAAGCTTGCGTCGTGAAATATGGGTTGTGAAGGACTGGTGGGAAGTACGGCCAAATTTGGTAAAGAACCCTTCAAGACCTGTTTTTGCCATTTTGGCCCCGAATATGTGGTCAGCGCTGTTCGTGTTCAACTGAAAAACACATCCTCATCTTTTCTGCTATCGAATAAAAAAATTTTGATATCAATATTGTTATACGAACAGCAATGAAATTGTAGTGCATTAATGATATAACGATGTACATCACGTACAAACGTGATGATTATGCAGTCTGAATATATGAACCAAATCGGATCAGTGTTTAACATGTTATATAATACCAAAATGCCTGTTTCAGGTTATACACCTTCAGCCATACATTTTAAAGAAACACCGTAATTTTACAATTACACTTAGCCAAGATGATTACAAAATCTCCATTAGAACCATATTTATGACAAAAATTTTTTCTATTTTTATGGGTCCTTACCACCGAAAACTTTCGCAAAAAATTTTTCCCCACAAATGTACAATTCGAACCGCATCTACCAATTGAGTCCAATCCGGCTGTCCACAGTGGGGAAACGGGGTTGAGGACTCCACCCACATTCCAAATCCCCCATCTTCGTGAGATGTTCCCCCATGTTCGATTAATTCTATAAATTTTTTACGTATAAAAAGTTATGTTTTTTGTTTGCAAATTGTTTTTTAAACATTAATTACCACTATTTATAATGCTAAAATATCGTTTTAGCTTGAAAATACATTCAATAGTAAAAATGCATGAAAATATGGAAATATTTAGTATTTTTAAGCAAAATTTACCACCCCCCACTTTTCGGAGGGCTGTGGACAGGTCAGCCAATGGTATATGACTCAAATAGTATAGCAGTCCAAAGGCTACGGAGTTATGTCAATGAACTCGATCGTAACTCTCAAATAGTTGCTTAGTCTCTGCGGTAGACCACCCAGGAAATAGACGTCGAAAACAACGTTTAGTAAGAAACACACTGGGGACTATCTCTTTGCCGGGTGACCCAGGCTTCTCCAGCTTTGTTCAATGTTACTGCGCGTAAAAGCTTTAGATTAGCGATTCCTTAGTTAGGCTAGAGAATATTCGTGAAATGCCTTGAAGACTTTCCTTGTTATGGCCTTAGATATTGATGAATGCAGCACTAACAAATGTAATTAATCTTTTCACAGGTGTTAACCTTGGGTGCAATACCATGAGTGAAGCGATAGCGATTCAAATAGGCGAGTGACATAATGTGCATAGTTGTTAAAGTAGATAAAGTATTCAACCCAAATTCATCCGCTGCAGCGAACCATTGACTGTATTTAAATAATCACAAGTAATAGCTTGAGCTGATTGTGCTGTAACCCTTGCAGTAACCGTCCTTCAACAATAATACCAGGTGTTCGATTATGGAAGTAAAAAATAGATTACCTGAATTCAACCGCTCCAGCGATCTGTCGACGTCTATTAAATAGTCGTGCATCATCGCTTCAGCTGATTGTATTCCAATTGGATAATCCAACATTTGTTCGCTTTCAATAAACTCATGGAAACCAGAAAGCTGTATACGATAACCGTCACTCGAATAAGACGAGAAGCTCCCTACAATTAAAGCTACATACAAATATATGATAACGCAAGATATATACAATATTATGCTTTTTAGGCGACCAATTGTCTTTATTTTTATATGCCTGAAGTATCCCAGTGCCAAAATTCCTGGACACTGTGCTTAAAATTGAGTTTAGTGAAATTTCATAGAACTGATAACTTGATTAGCTACACCACATTACAACCGAACCACAGAATACATTCCTTTCGAAGTTACAACCCATACACACTCAAAAACAGACAATGTTTGATTATGCCAAGGCCTCAAATTGCATTTTGTGCCTCAGAAAGGCAACAACACGGCTGCAACACGTCAAGAACATCGTAGCGTTCATATTCAATATCATAGATCTATGATTCCCGCTACCGCCAGAGCAAAACTTTAGACACGCTAGCCTTTCTAGATTTAACAAAATAGACCAATTCAAAATTTTAGATTTAACTAAACAGACTCATACTTGACCATTTTGCATTCAAATTAAGTATTTCGAGCATCAGTGAGGAAAAGATATGAACAATGTAGACTTGATACAAATTTTGAAACTAATGCATAAACCTATAATCTAAAATAACCAAAAAAGTTGATTGTCAAATTTTTGATATTTCAGTCCTAGTTACAATCAGAATCACGTGCACATAAAATTGAACACAGACGAAATCGAACGATAGCAAAATCAATCGATCTTCGTTTGAACGAAATTCGTTAAATTATACAGAAAACTAACATCTTTCATTAAAATATTTTTTTTATTTTTAACACAATCGAAATTAGTTAAATTGTTAAACGAGAACTAACATTTTTATATTTTTTTATTTTAACGCATTCGAAATTCGTTATATTAATAAATTTTGGATTAACGATCGATTTTCGTTTAAAAGTAAACGATCGAAATCGAACTAAACTTCATTCGATTTTTGAGCACTTTATGCTAATTGTAACTGTAAATAATAGTGATTAACATTTGTCATTATGCTTCCATACCAGAAAGCCTCAGTGGCTATTATATATCTTGAGTGAATTTCAAGGCGTTAAAGTAGGCATTAAGATGAGAAAATAAGACTATATTATTATAATAAATTAGTTTTAGAAAAATAGGAGCGACGCGGGGCCGTACATTTTGGATTGTATCGGTGATAAATGTGTGGTTTTAAGTTGCACCACTAGCTACAAATTGAGCATGGGTGTTTCAGACGTATCCAAGTTATATGCTATATTCTCATTTCGGCAAGCTTTGTTCGCTGTGCGTCAATGTATGTAATACATTATAAAATTCTTTACTATACTGCGTAGCCTTAATCTTATTGTCCGATACTCTTATTCTTAAGCTTGCTTTGCAAAAAAAAATTTGTCATTTTAGTTCTCAAGCAAAGTTCAGCTAAAACGAAGCATCGCTGGAGGCTCGCTATTTTTAAAAGACCACAAGGCAACGCCTTACATACAAAAATATTCGACAAATCTACCGTCAATACATTGAACATGTTCGATATAGTAGATGCAAAGACCGTAACTAGCAAAGGTAAAATAAACTCGATAATGCAACGCAAAGGCGTCCCAAAACCTTCAAAAGTGGACGGGGGAGGTAGTTAACATTCATCTTGTTATAACCAAATCAGTTAATTTTTTCACCTTGGTCAGTAAAACGTATGATCATTACGCAATGTCCACCCCTCTTGCAACTCCTATTGCCCGTAATGCCAAAAGCGGAAATCCGTGTTACTGGCATGTCCACAGCCCACCGAAAAGTGGGGGGTGGACTTCGGGGGCCTTATGTTCATTCTCGGGTGAAATTTAAAAATTGTGGGGGGGGGGTAATTTTGCTTAAAACACTAAATATTCCCATATGTTCATACAGCCTCACTACCGTGAATGTATTCTCAAGCTAAAAACGATATTTTAGCATTATAAAGAGTCGTAATTAATGTTTAAAAAACAATTTGCAAACAAAAAACAAATTTTCGGACTTAGTTGAACATGGGCGTTCGGTCCAGTGGGGAGACGGACATGGGGAAAACCTCACGAACATGGGATTTGGAAAGTGGGGTCTCCCCTGTCGCGAATATTCAAGAATATTCGACGAGTATTGTTGAATACGAAACTTTTGGTAATGTACTATTAATGCGTTGGAAATTAAAGATGAGAGTATCCTAATGGGTATTTATGCCCTACGGTATCTCTGAAGTTTCATTCGCTTTCGTTCTAATAGTTACTGCAGGACGGAGGACAACGATTCGCTGTATCGTCTTTATGAGCCCAATGGCAAGTGCCACCGCTTCGTCACAAATGCCGCGATAGCTGTTCTTACTATTCTACTTCCGTCAGCTTCGTCAGGCAACATTATCGACAATGGCAAATCATCATCCAGTCAGCAACGTGGCATAAGTAATAATATGGGACACAAAAGCGTGGATAATTTCCCCATGCTTGGGTATGTTCTATATAATACGTACTACTTTCAGGATGTGTAATAATACTGGGAACTAAACGGATAACATTAATGATATGTTGGAAATGATACAGTGCGATCGAATACGAATTGACAGAACTACGATTCCTGGTCAACGAGTTATCAGCTCCAATTAACATCTTCATCATCAGGCATAGTCCATCAACAACAGCGTTGTCGTCACGTTCTCAATATCAGGGACGAAACTTACAAACTCTTACCAAATCATCTCCTGCCCATTGGGCTTGTTCATCCTTGGACCGAATTGATTGGTTGTCGTAGCTAGCGTCGGGACTATCAGTCAGTCGTGAGAGACATCCATGGCGCCCATTGGTCAGTTCCACCCAAATGCATCCAGGAAGTGACTTCAACTCCTTTCATCACATCGGACGGGTCAGCAACATTTACTAACTTAGTTATTGGTTGATGTTATAGTCAGTTACATTTCATCATTTTGCTGTTATCTGACGACACCCCCACTGTGGACAGGCCAGTGTTATCGAGAATCAGAAAATGCAGCCCTGATTTCGCAGTCACAATTGAGTAGAGCTGCAACTGTACGAAAATAACTCACCGGAAAACAAACAGTGGGAATATACGAGATTACAATAAATTGCCGCAAATGCGTAAAAATCTATTCGATCTTTCATGCTAAACGTTGGTGCATCAAAACGATCTGACTGTTCACCGTTTAGATAACTACTATCGATCGATGGCTGGTTGGCGCTGAGGGTTGCCATTCCTTGCTGAAATCAATAACACAATACCTAGCATTTTACTAGTTAATACGTTTCAAGTATAATGTGGACGAACATCACGCTAATTATTCCGCCAAAAGTTTGAATTTCATTTTAACACATTTCAATTCGACTAACTGAACTGGAATGAATACATAAAAGTGAAACGAAAGCGACAAGAAAAACAATTCTGAAAATCATCTACGCTAACGGTAGATACAAACACAGCTTCTTACAGTTACAAGTAAATTACATTTTTAATCCAGTTTTGGTTTATAAAAGTTGCCAACGACACATTTCTGTAAACGTGTATTACTTATTTTTGCAATATGTCCTGAACACACTTTCGTACATAATCAAAGCGTTTCTAGTATTCAACATCAATATTTTCAATAGCAGGTTTTCTCGCGGTAGGAGGTTGCGTAGAATTTGAGCAATTTATTTAAAAAAATGCTACGCGTCATTTTTAACACAGATTCCATAATTCATCAAATATAAAAGTCCATTAACGGTTATTTGGGTTAAAAATGCGTACTGAGACAATGCGATAAACCCCGAAAACGATTCAGTTTTTTGGATTTTTATTTTCATTCATGATCAATTAAACAATGTAGTGCTCACAGAATAGAAGTAATCATCACATAATCGTTTATAAAAATATTAACACGTAAACGATTATATACATATATTATTATTATGTTTTATATCACTTATGTTAACGTACTTTTACGACATCGCGAAACTGTTTCGAATCAAGTTGACAATGAATTCGACGAAAAAACATCTTCAAATCTTTCATCGCAACACTGCCTGGAGCCGTGGCCGAATCCATTTGAGCAAATTGTTTATGTAGCCAGCAGGAAACCTAAAACATAACAAAAATAAATATATGCTTATATAATCTTAAAAATGAATGTTTAGCAATCAACGGAGCGGTGTTAATCATCTAAAAGTAATGATGAGTGACATAAAGCAATTTTCTGGACTTTAACAAGTTTCAGTACACTCTGAAAAATTTGTATTCTCCAATACAATAAGATAATGAATACACCAGTTTGCCGCAAAAAGGTTAAGTTTTACAAAAAAAACTTTAACACTACATACAGAAGCTAACTGATATATTGTGTCAATACCTGAAGAGCGAACGAGTAAAATTGCTTCAACGTAACACAGTCGAATAGATATCAATCATACACAGCTTCTCAATGGTGGGGACGCAACTTTTTCTCATAAACCCTGGGTAACTCCCCAGATACTTGACCTCGCTACTTACAGTAAGCTTCACTTGCTGGCATTTGCATAATTATAGCCCTATGCCAGAAGAAATAATGCTAGGTCAATATCTCTCAGATAATTAAATATTCATTGAAATATTCCAGTGCTGACAGTGTAATCGGTGACAAAACACTTCAAACTCAGAAAATAACTGAAACACAAAAATGCTAAAATTCGTATAAAACAAATCTATCTAAGCATAGCTGCTCAGATAATTAAATATGTGTTAAAATGTTTTTGTGCCGAATATGTAGCCTGTTGTTAAACGCATAAAATTTTAACATGATGAACCAATTCCCAGTTATAAATAGAAGTTCGACGTCATACACTCCGTTTGACAATTTAAATTTTGTCAGACCAGTTACAAATTCGACTCATATTCAACACAAATTTTGTTAACTATACTGGGCTCAAGTGATGCTCCTCCTCTTAATGCTGAATCATGCTTTGACCTGCTGCGTGGTAGAGCTGCAGAAGTTTGCGACACAACCCCGGAAAGAATAACCACCAAGAAGCGAACAATCCTAAAGAAGATCCGCAGCCTGCTCCGCAAAACGCCTGAATCTTAAAAAGACATATGAATGGAAGCTAACCACGGTCGTACATAGATACATGGTCTTATGATAGCAAACATCTATGCCTGGCGGCTCAAAGGGCAACATAAGCACAACTAAACCGCAGAGCTAGCACGAAATGCTATCAACGCGATAAATCCAATGCCATCCTTTGAAGTTCGCGAAACAAAAAAGTGACAGGAACTCGAACAGGACCTTTATTAGATAACAACGAACTGATAACATCGCCAGACAGAGGCGCGGTTGTGTTGCAACAGCCACCATACCTTTATGTGTTCATTTATCCTAGGTTGTATAAATGAAATAAGTGGCTTGAAGTGTGTGTGATTCCCAGCATTTCAAAAACGCACGAAAACAAACGATCTTTCTTATCACAATGTTGGGATGACGGTCGCGTCAACAGGGCACTTGAATTTGGAGCCAACGTTGGTATGATGTACATCGAAGCGATGCAGTAAAAAACGGCGACTTGAAACAACCAACCAGGTATACATCTGTAGTAGACGATTTCATCGCTATCACCTCTAGCGCTGTATGACCTAGACCTTCTCATAACCGACACTGCAGGATTTACCTAATAAGTTCTAACTTTGAACAAATCATAAAAGCGTCCCTCTGGTATATCCTGAGTTTCAAAAATCGGCACGTCGATGTGCTTACCACGCTTGTCCTCATGACAAATATATTTTCAGATCGGGTTCCTACTATTGCTTAGCTGTTCTTATGCTTCTTTTCTGTCCAAGCTCAAAACTGTATACTGACTTTTCTGTATAGCAGAAATCGCTGAAATCCTTTACCTGCACGGGGTAACTAGAAACGCGATATTCCGTAACGGCAAATTTTAGCCCATCAAGCCATAATTTCGACGCTTCCACGGTGTCAAATAGACAGTACAGCATTTTAAATTCAAACGCTTTTGTGTACAAAATAACGAGAAATCGAGCGGCATTGAACGTCGCCGACTCGCGCTCTTTACGCCAGCGATCCAGCATTTTAGAACTTGGATTTTTCCCGTCTGAAAACGGCATAAAACTAAATAAACAGAAATAAAATTATCGCAACCGGTTTTACGGTGAAACGTCACTACCCACTGAGAACCGGGCGCATACGTTGTGTAATTATTAGTTTCTCCAAGTTTATGTGTGCAATAACGAAGTTATGACTCCAAGTAGGAAGAATGGTAAAGCCTCTAGCAAACGCTGTATTATTTTATCAAAACATAACTATATCAAATTCTAATACTTAGCAAAGTTAACACGATCAAAATCAAAAAGCACCCACTGTATCAAAAACAAGTTTTGTAAATTGGTTGGCAAAAGTCTAAATCCGCCAGAACATGAATTCCGCTACTATTGTGTAAAATCTTCCACATTTTCCTCCTGTTATAGAGTATCAAAATATTCGCACAGTTTATCCATTCATAATCTTGCTTTTCAAGAAAAAATAAATTGGTGAAAGGAGAAAATTTAAATAAATGAACACATCTGAAATTTCGTCCAACGACATTCAACACAGAAGTTGTTATATAACGCTTCTGCGTTATTATTTTTTAATGCTCGGAATGTTTGTCTCACGTATCCGCATAGGAAGCATCTTCTGTTTCCAAAACCCAAAAGTCTTGTCAAATGCCCCCGTGTTCGTCCCCAGTAACATACCCGGAACGCTCATGATGCAACAAAGCCATTTATCATAATCTCCAATAGCAATACGTAACTGAACGAAGAACAA